>PVIR01005923.1:0-69177 GCA_004026965.1 Petromus typicus
GTGTTTTTAGTTTCTTCTGACATCCCGACAGTGTTTGAATACCGTACTGCAAACCTGTTGGATACAGTAGAATACAGTGTAAGGCCTGTGGCAGGACAGTCATGGACCATAATTACAATGTTATTCTTAGTCATGATCCTAAAGAAGTCACAACTTGAGGCTCTTCTGTCACAATTAACACTTCATAGGGTCATGAAAGTAATAGTAATGAAATTCATATATGTGAAATACTAGCCCTTCTCATATTATAATAGTTCATTATTTAATGATTCTTCACCCAATATTATGCTTGCTGACAAAATTCAATATTTATATGAACTGAAATACTTCAGTTAACTGAGTCAATACTTCAGTCAATCCTGAATCTATCCTCCCAGTAAAAAAAAGTACCCTGCAATGAAGGCTGTATATTCTCTGTTTTAGTGGCAAAGCTCATGCTTCTGGATGTTTGTAAATGAACATGTACAAATGTTTCTGGGAGAGTTAAGCAGGGACAAAGGCTAAAAGGTAAGTTTTAGGTTATGGGGACAATGAAGAGGCTCATTTTCAGGGAATAAGGTCTTTAAGATTTACATGACAATAAGCTTTGCTTTGGGTTTTTCAGTTTATTTCTTTGCAGAGCCCAGAATGCTACTGGCTGGTTTTGCTTTTTGTCCATTAATTTGGGACAGAATTTGTAAATCCTACGGAATTAGTGAATCTGTTTCCCAAGTTTTCATTGAAATTTATTCTCCTCCCACCCTCCATGACTTCCATACTAAACCTTTCCTGAACTTTTCCTACTAAAGCCCAAGTTAACTTCAAGCTTTATCTACAAGGAGCGAAAACCTGCTACTACACATGGTTTAATTTGTAATGGATTCAAAAACTCTTTGGGGTAAAAGACAAATTGTTTTCTAGGATTCTTTAAACTTAATGATACCTATGATTCAGTTACAGTGTCTTTGGCCACTGGATTATAAATTCATCTATACAGAAGTCACTATGTAGATTTTGACTAAATTAAATAGAGAATTCCATTGTGCTGATTTTTGACAAACTGCCCCGCCTTAAAAATGCTTTATATTTCCATATTCTAGACCTGTTAATTGCCTCTCTGATAAGTTGGTTTTGCTAATCAAATACTCTTTGGCCTTTGGAAATCTAAGAAATCTTAAAAGTCTATTTCATTATCCTTGGAATATGATATAGCCTTATCCTGGTACAGTACATATCATCCGAGTTACATAATCAGTGTCCATCTAGTGCTGCCACAATCCAAATTCAAATACGAACTAATTCACAGGTGTTTGCAACTCAACTTGAAATCTTAGACCATAGAATTACTAATAACTTTTGGGAATAGGTAAGTTCTAACTGGCAAACAGTTTTTATCCTATATGCAGCTCTGACTGATAAAATTCAATTATATGCTTTACTTTGAGGAGGGCTTTTGGTTTGATTAGCTCACTGGAAAAATGCCACCCTCAGTGATGTCTTAGGTGTAACACAAATAGGGATTTTGGCGACCATGCAAGAGATTTTTTACACAGCTTATTAAATAAGCAAAAATAATAACAACAAAATAGAGTCACAGAATATTGTAGAATAAATGTGTGCTCAGAACATGGACTGGAAAAAGCAGACATTTACTTTAAGAGTTGTATACAACTTGAAAAGTCATAGAGAAACATGCAATTTCTTCATTCATTTAAACTGGAGTCTATGCTCAACATAGTGAGATGCTGTTTTTCAGAGTGCATCAGTAGCTGGCTTTGAAGTCTTAAGCTTGTTTCAGAGACCACTTCCCACTACTTTAAGCCAATTTGTGCAGCATCTGTTTCCTCAGCTGCAAAGTTAACGTTAGGTTGATCGATGGGTGTGATGCATATGAAGCGTTTAATACAACGCTAAGTGCAAATGTAACAGATACATTCAATGGTCGTTACTCTTATTCCCTATTACCAGACAGGTAGAATAAATAAACACATTTCAACAAAATGAAAGGTCTTTTAAATCAGCAAACATTGCAAGCTCCTTCTTTTTATATAAATAAGTCTTTCTTCATGAAAACTGTAAGTGAAAGTGGGGAGGTGACTTTTGAATAATGCTTTTGGAGAAAATGAGAAGGAAAATGAAACCTAGGTATCCTATCATTAGCTTCACCTTTTTCCTTATTCTGTCTTACCCAGATCCTCTGATTAAAGGCATATATTTGTTTATTCAAGGAATCCTTGCTTTCTGGACTGTGTTCCAGCTAAAATCCTTTCATGTGTCCAAGACTTCATTAGACTCTCCTTGTCCCTACCCTGTTTCTTTAGGAACTTCCTTTGTGTTGAAATTCATGTTTAAAGTACAACTGAGCCAGAAGGTGACTTTTTGGGTTCAGGTTCTAGCTGATGGCACAAACTACTAATTAAGTGCATCTGTGTCTAATCAAAACATATCTGGAATTCAGCGGTGCAGCTGTGTGCCAGGGGAGCGACATGGCATATTGGGTGGGTAACAGCGTGAGGACGTCCTTCAATCGGTGGCTCCCAAATCTGCCAGGACCTTGGAATCTGCTAGAGGAGCTTTTAAATTGAACACAGTATTCTTTCTTCCATAGTTCCAGTTCTGGCACTGTAGAATTTGATGTTTTGTTTTTTAATCTCTGAAAGAAATTGCTGATCAGCTAGCATTGGAAAGTCTATAGTATTCTAGATCCACAGAATGTTGCTGTAAGAGAAATGATGGCAGGTTTGATTGAGGGCATTTAATTGTTTGCCTTTCCTTTAAACTCTATGTTAGTCCTTCTTATGTTGATATTTCCCCTTTTTGTCATTCTCATGATGTTTTATACTGTACTGACAAATGAAGTTGTTTTTACTATGAAAGGAAGGCAAGTCTTTTGATTTGCTTCACTGTTAGTGAATACATTCTATTTATAATTGCCTGCTCTTTAGCAGTGTCATTTGTTATTCTTTGAATCATTATGGAAAAAAAAAAAAAAACTGTCCTGGATAATTGTAGGCAGTGCCCATAGAGAACAAATATAGTGTTTACAAATTATAGTAATGATGCTAACAACGTGATATATTTTAAATAGTATGGATTTTTAAAAAGATAAACTATGTTACTTAGCTTTATCACCTGCTACTAACTTATTTACTACCCTCATTGCTGAGACAAAATGCCCAACAGCTACAAGTTCAAGGGAGAAAAGTTTATTAGCTCACAGCTTGGAGAGTCACTCCATAATCCACCAGTTCCAGGACACAGTGGTAATGGAGACAGACATCACAGAGGAGAAACAGGCAACACAGGATGTCTGCAGCTCTTTCTATCCCCATACCTTATTCTTCAGGTGTGTGGCATTCACTCTTAATCTCAGAGTCCTTGATCCTAGCATTGCACCATCAATCAATCCCAGCCTCAGGTACTCTAGATCCAGCCACCTCTGAAAAAGCCCCACCTGTGGCCAGTTGAAGCTTTGTGGGACACCTAGACACAAGTCACAACATCACCATATGTTATATTTGCTTATAAACATATCTCCATTGTGTTCATACTTAAAAATCCTATCCACCTTCAAAGAGTAATCAGTTTTCAAAATGGGCTACATATGCAAATTATCATAGAGAGGCCTCGTGTAAATTAAATAAAATGGACATTATGTTCTTCATTTCTTGTTTTTCTCACTACTTGTTTTTGTCAGGTTATGGCTTGGTCTCTCAACCATTTTCTTTTCCAGTTGCTAGTTGAACCTGAACATATTGGATAGTCAGTGTATATTGTATTAAAGTCATTCAGCTCATTATATTTCTATGTTTCTTCACTTATTTCCATAGAAGAATAGGATAAGCTATTATTCTTTCACCTTCTGCACAGTCAATAAAACTAAGCCCCAATGCAATAAGCAATGCATAGAAGTGAATCGCAGCAGTTCAAACCCAGCTCTCTCTAACTATGAAAAAGCTTTTCTTGTCAGGGAATTGGTGTCAGATAAAACCACAGTCACACAATAATTTATGCAAGTAGGTAAAGAGTCAAGTGTGAATGAGTTGGATTATTTTAAAAGATAAGGAATAAGAAGTAGCGTTGTTAAAAAAAAAAGTCTTGCTAGAGACTGTTGAAAGGAGAAAAGGAAGAGAAACAAAGATATGATATATAGTCACTATGAGCTCACAACAGAAAGGAAAAGAAATATAACCATGGGATCAAGTTAGAGTTTCAGGTGGGACCTAAATCTTAGATCCCAGGCACAGTAATAAAGTCCTGGCTCACATCCAAAATGGGAACGGAAGGCCAATTGGCTTTGTTGCCACACCGTCATATTTGCCTATTACGCAATAAATTTTCCCCGACACCAGAGCAGTTAAGAAATTGAAGGAAAGCCTTCACGATGGTTTAAGTTAATTTAATGCCCAAATGTGTTCCTTGGAGGAGTTCTCACTAACAGCGTTATCAAAGACTTGCCCAGATGTGCACAAAGAAAGCTTTTCTTTCAGTTGTTTTCACATCCTTTTTCTAAAGTGGTATCCAGGCTCACTTTGATGCCTCTTCCCAGGAATGAGGACCATCATTTGTATTTGGCATTGGATGTAGATATGTATCCTCTCCCTTTGGAGTGAGTAGCTCCTCTTTTTTGAAGCACAAGAAAGAAATCTTGCTGCTTTCTGCGTCAATTCTGAGCAAAGCAAACCCTGCTCTGATTCAAACCTTCTTTAACAATGCAGGCCTTTTTGAACCATAAAATGATAACAATAAAAACATACCTCAAAGGAAATAGGCAAGGAAGAATCATGAGGCAAATTCAATTCAGTAAGATATCTGTAAATCCAATACTAAAAACAGTTTACATTTCTCTTCATATTTTTGTTAATATGTGCCATGTGGACAAATATTTACCGTGATTTTTACTACAAATGTCATTACTTGATGCCAAATGTATTATGTTCATAGAGGTCCTTTCTCATCAAATACTATATAAGAATAGTCATTGAAATGTGAAGGGAGCCAAAGAATAAATCTTTGCAAGTATAATTTAAGGCTTTCCGATCAAAGGCAAATCAGAATTTCAATGTATTATTTTTATACGAGACTTTTGCCTTTAGAAAATAATTCAAGGTTGAACTGGAGAAATGATGCCATTTTATCTCTGGTAGTCATTCATCTTCATTATTTTAATAATGGTAAGCTGGGTTTCTTAGTGCTTTGGGCTATATTGTTTTCAATCTTTTCTCAATATTCTTCACTTCAAAAAAAAGAGTCATTTAATTACTTATTCTATATTATACTATAGGCAAAAGATCTTTAAATCTAAGGAACATAGAGTAAGATGCCGGTATATTATTCTCACTTCTCTCTTACATCTCTGGTTGCTTTCTTCCCATCTTGCTTACAAATGATCTCATCCCTCCAGCCCATCTTTCCCCACTCCTTCCCTTCTGCAACCCCAACCCCATGGTTGATTTCTGGAGTGAGACTTGAACTGGTGCATCTGCTCTTTACCAGGTACTGTGTGTAAAACTTGCTCATCTGTGCAAGTCATTTCAAGTCATTCTCTCTCCGAAGCCAGGGAGGAGCTGGTCTTACAAATGACAGCTTGTCTCAAGGAAGGCAAAGGAAGTGAAGAGTGTCCATCCAAACAGCTCACAGAACGATGTCCCTTGGCTTTGGTTTGCTTCACTAGCCCACGTGTGTGACACAGACAGCCAGGCTGCTCGATCCCCAGTGTCCGTCTCACTGGTGCCAGCATCCTGTGGCACTGGGCACAAGGTTATTCCTGTCCAAGAGGAAACCAGAAGCAGATCTGTGGGCAGAGGAGGGGTATCCCTTCCTGATAACAGAGGGGCTGAACAGGCCTTACGAGGGCTGTCAGTGCAAACACTTCCCCCACAAGATCTAAAACTTGTATTTAAAAACACTGAACTGGCAGTTCCAACACAAAAAAATAAAAAAAGTCCTCCCAAAAGGCTTCTCACCTTGAAGCATGCTTGTGCCTCCGCTGCTCTGCGGCGGTGCTGCTGGGGCTGAGATGGAATTTTGCATTTGGCAGAAAGCCAGTTGTCGAAGCCAAGGGAGAAGCCAAGGTTCAGGCTTCCCTAGGCTTCCCTCACCACCCCCACTGCTGAGTGTCGGGGATTCATTTTTCCACCGACAGAGAGAGATGATCTGATTTGAGCCCCAGGCAGTGGCTGTAGATCTTCTCTCAGTTCCCCTGCTTGGCAGAGGCCTGCTACGTTCTGACTGAAGTGTGCCAGTGGCAGCCGTCCATCGCTACCAACCCCTCCTGGCATAGCCCTGCCACTCTGAAGCCACCGAGGGCATCCTGCACAAAACACTTCCTGACAGTGAGTCCCTCCCCACACAGAGAGATCAAGTGGCCAGTTGCAGGGGTGAGAGGATTTGCTTGAAGCAGGAAGCAAAATCTGTCCATCAGCATCTCTCCCTTATGGAGCTCAGAACTGCAGAGATGTCAGGAAGACAGGGTCGGGGAGACCTGCCTCC
Source organism: Petromus typicus (assembly GCA_004026965.1). Taxonomy (NCBI): domain Eukaryota; kingdom Metazoa; phylum Chordata; class Mammalia; order Rodentia; family Petromuridae; genus Petromus; species Petromus typicus. The sequence continues at coordinate 6,472 of PVIR01005923.1, forward strand.
CCACCCCCAACCCCTCAGTGGTGCACATCCCTTGGGCAGAATTCAAGTAAACTTTTTCTTCCAGTACCAGGGATCAAACTTATGGCCTTGTGCTCACCAGGCAGGAGCAGCATCACTAAGCTACATTCCTGGCCATCAGGTAAACTCTTGTAAGTTTACACAGAGGTCCATGGTCCAAGAAAGATATGTAACCTGTGCCTTTGGAAGTGGAAGACTAAATGTTGATGGAAGCTCACAGATCCAGGCCTTCTAGCATCCCACATGGAAGGGGATCTCCCAGCTTCTCAGGCTTCCAGCTGCACAAGAGAATGTAAGAAAAAGCTTTGTGCTCTATTTCTTAGGGGGTTACAGCATCCTATTCAGGGACCTTTGGTTGAGGGAGGAGAGGAAGTATGATGGACATATTAGCCTTGTCCTGTTTCCACTCATCCAATGTATGTCTTTTCCTCCTCTCCTGGCACTCTCGCTGGAGGGGAAGCTTGAACTAGGGAGACAGAAGGTCCGAGAAAATCTCCAGATACTCAGAGAAATAGCAGCATGAACTAAAATTGTGAAATAGAGTAAACTTGTCATAACTTTCTAGACTCTGTTGTGGGCTTTGGGTTACTGGTTTACCTCTTCATTTATTTATGCTAACAACCACTGACTCATTGAATCAGTTAGTTTTGAGCAACCACTACAGGAAAGACCCTGAAGTCAAGCCTGAGTCTATAATAGTAAATGAGAAAAAATGAGGTTGGTACCTTCCCAGAGATAATTACAAACGTGTAAAAAAAGAGGCTAGCAAAAATCCCCAGATGGTTAGAAGTGCTACATGAAAAATAAATAGCTCAAGATGATAATGGGGCAGGGAAGCAAGGTTGGAGAAGGATTGTGGGAACAATAAAGAACTTAAATATGGCATCCTCTGGGAAGGAGGAGACAGAAAGATTATTCCAGACTCCTGGTACTCTCAGTCCTTTGGGAACCTTGGGTTTCTGCTGTTCCCGCTTCTCCTCATCCCTGACCAGGTCCTCAGTTCTGTCTCCATTTCTTTCTGACTACTTTCCTTCCTTGTCTGGAAGATGTGGCTCATAGAAGCGACAGGCCTCATGGTGCAAGTCATTTCAGCATAAAATCAAAATAAGCAGTTCAGCCAATCTTAATTCCCTGTCTCACACTTATGTAGTTTGTTTCCTAATGCCTTACTTCCCAATCGTAGGGACGCCATCATTGGCAAATCTTAGAGACAGGAGTTCTGCTCACGGTGCGTCAGGTGACAGTTGTGGTAGTCTACTGGGAACGGTGGTGGGTGAGCGTAGTATGATCTAGAGGAGTTTCTCAAGGTATTCAAGTGAATCCTTCCCCACAGCCACCTGCAGTTGACACTGAATGCTGGAGGCTGGGTATGGTAGTGTTTTATCCCCACCTCTCTTATTTCTGGAGAAGGTGAGATCAACGTCGCTCACGCTTGTGTGGGAAAGCGGCGATGTTGAAGGAAACCCTGTGTCTCTGAGCAACTTCTGAGCTTCCTGCTCATCTCCTGGATTGCACGGCACTGGGCGGAAGTTCCCACTCTGTCCAGTCACTGTCCTCACCCAGCTTTTAGCAGATTCTGACAACAGATTCTTACCAATGAGACCCCTCCAAGGTTTCATGTTGGGCATCAAAAGTCATGAATGCTCACTTCACACTCACCTTCTTTATATCGTATTGTGTGGAAGATTCTGTTGTGGGATGAACTGGGATGTAGAGGAGGATGTGGTGTGGGAAGGAAAGCGTCTCCTACCGTGTCTTCCAATTCTGGATGACTGGAAGTGAATGAGTGTCCTCAATTAGAACTGCCCCAGGGAAACTCTCATCCTAATGTCTAATTTTTGACCCCCAAACACTTGGCTGTTTCTGATACGCTCTGTGATTCGATTTGTATTGCATGCTACTTTTAGAACAATGTACAGGCTGAGCAGGACCACACAATCTGGACCCCCTTTTCAGACTAAGGACAGCAGTGGGGGAAGGTGAGCATCACAGAAGGATACAGTCCAGTTGGTCTTTTCTTTTTTTTTTTTTAGGTTTTTTGAGACAGGGTCTCGCTTTGTGGTTGAGGCTGGCCCTGAGCTCAGCCTCAAACTCACATCACAGCAATCCTCCTGCCTCTGCCTCCCGAGTGCTGGGATTACAGGCGTGAGCTACCGTGCCCGGCGCTGTGGTATGTGGCACTGGTTGCTCTGAGGTGAGTCTCCACGCCCAGTATGGTATGTGGTTACCGGGAAATCGAACCCGGGTCCTTGCGCTTGCAAGACAGGCACCGGAACCACTGAGCTAACTCCCCGGCCCCAGTTGGTCTTTTCTAACAGTAACGTTTTCAAATGCAAATTCTAGAAAGAAGATCTGTCTCTCTCTCTTTCTCTGTCTCTTGCTCTGCCTCTTGTTAACTCAACCTTTCAGTGAGCAACAACGGAAAGCTGCACAAAGTTTTTGATTGGTTTTATAATGAAATCATTATGCCGGCTCGATCGTGTTGTGGAAGCCACTTTCCAGGCCATAAACTGCAATGTGGAACTGAAGGTCTTGGAAGCACAACCTGCACAGTGGTAATCGACTCCACACTCCTTCCCTCTTGGCGGCAGGTGCAGGGAAGTGACTCTCCCAAAAAAGAGTGTTCCAGTCTGCAAGCTCAGCTGTTTGCTGAATTCTGGGGATGTGACAAAGAAAAAGAACCCTGAACTTTCCATTATTTTTGTCCCAAACAGGAGCTCTATGGTAATTTTATTTTGATAATTATAAATTTAAAAAAGACTCGAATGCAAAAAGCAATGTCATATTTGCCTTTTAATGATCCAAAGCCAACTTGACACCTACTGACACCTACTCATGAAACCATGAGTTTTAAAGATTTTTTCTTAAACCCTTGATTAAATTTGTTCTGCCCTCACCTCACCTGTGTGTACTGTACCCTGGCTTCTCCCTGACTGTTATTAGATTTTTTATACTGCATTAGAGGACTCGAGAACCTTTAATATATTTTTCTCATTGTAAAACGGACATTCTTTTTATTCAGTAGTAGTGTGCAGTGGTTAGGAACTCAGACACTGAAATTCAGCCATCTAAGTGAACAGATCTGTTGTGCCACCAACTAGGCACCTGAGTCTCTCAAACATTCTTTTCTCTTACTTACAAAATGAGAGTAGCAGTAGTATCTACATCCTACCAGTGTTGGGAAAAATCAGTTAACACATATAACATTCTTAAAATAGTGCATGGTACACAATAAATGTTAGAAAGGCAATCACAGAAACTTGAAAATATGAGAAAGATAAAAATCAGAATCACATGAGCAAAACGAATGACCTATCTACCTAGCTGTAGATATGCTTCATGTGTAGGATGCATTCTCCTTTACCTTTGTGTATTTTGTACTTGTGTTTCGGTACGTCCATACGGTATGTATGGATTCAGTAGCCTACTGCAACTGTATCGTGCTGTCATACTCTACCACATATGTATCATGCTAGACACACGTCTGATCACAGTTTTTTTTTTAAATTGAAATCTTTATTGGTACATTACATATATACATCATGATTGCATTCAACCAGCAAAGTGAAAAGGCAACCAACAATATGGGAAAAAATCTTTACCAACCGCCTCTCAGACAAAGTGCTCACAGTTTTTAACTCGGTATGGCCTTGGAGCATTTTGTATATATACAGTTAGAATTATTTTTCAGGGATGGATAAAATTCCATGATATTAATTTCTTGAGAATGCATGTATTGTGTGACCCTCAGCCCTGGAGAATAGTGGACTGAGGCAGAACCCCTTGAGTTAAAGGACTAAGAGAGGTAGCAACTCGGGAATGAGTATTACTCTAGTCGATATGAACAGTGAAAAAAACCAGAGGTAATTTCTTACTTCTTTCTTTTTTTCCCCTGGATATGTGTCCTCTCATGCTAAGCACCAGGGGAGCATTTGAAGATGGAGGCGAGTGTGGATGAGGCACTGGAAAAAAGCGGACAGAGTTGCAGAAGGTAGACAGAGTTATGCCCATCTCAGGCGAGTGTTAGGACGATTGAATTAAATAAGATCGGCATGTAATGTGCTTAGCATTACAAACCTTTAATAAATTGTAATTCATAGTGTTAATATTAATAAAGTTTACTTATTACTTCAGAGATTATATTTAAGTGTCGCCAAATTAATAGGCAGAAATAAATTTAAATGTTTATGTTTACCTCAGTCTGACTCATCCTTTTAATGAGAGAGAGAACTAAGGAATGGAATTTCCTGGAGGTTATGCTTCTGCACACAGATAAATGTTTTCATCATCCTTGTGTATTCTCCATGACTTGGGGACATGAACAGAGAAGGGGTTGCCACACAAGGGCACCTCTGGGACATCTCTGAGCGCAGTGGTGGCCTTCATTGGGGAACAAGTTCTAGATCCCTCCAATCCCATCAAGACAGGACTCGATGTCCTTCCCCTTTCTTTCCCACTGTTCAGTTAAGTGTCATCCTAATTGTCAACATTATCTTTCTCTCCATTAAGCTCTTCCTTTATAGTTGGGTAAGAATGGACCAAAGTGGGCTTTCTGATATTCACTAACTCACTCGATCCTGATTGGTTGCTGTGAACGAAGCTGAACCAGCCTCGTTCTCTGAGAGCATGCAGGAAGACAGAACAAGTTCTGTTTTATTTGGCTCTGTTTGAGGTCCGTGATTGTCATCTACACAAAAAGTCCATCACAAAACACTGCAAATGTGGAATATCAACTCTGCGATGATCGCATTTTTCCATTTGTCAGGCTACCCAGTGGTTTGAATAGACACAAACCCGAGAAAAGTGACAACACGGCATCATGACCGAGACATGATCTTCAAAGGAAGTGTGTAGGTCAAGTGTACAATTTTAATGTCAAACTTACTTGTGATAGAGTGCGAACATCTCTCAATAACTTCTCCCCTCTCTCCGTTTCTCTGCCAACCTCTTCTCTTAAGAATTTTTATATGTCATGTAATCTGTGGAACTCTAAAATACAAGAGAGGGAGAGAGAGGAAGGCAGAGAAGAAAAGATGAAAAGAAGGAGAAATAAGCCTCGGATTTTGACTCCATCTGAGAGAGAATGAGAGTGAATAATAATGAGCCATTTTAATTTGAAGCACAACGCAAATACTTTTTCAAGCTTACATTACACCAAAATGAGCCTTAAAATATTGCTCCAGTATTGTTTTCTGTCTTGATACTGTCAGTACTACTTCTTCAGGATGTGTAGAGATAAAGCTAATTGGTATCAGATTGTGAGAATATTAATAGAAATACTCCCTTAATAGCTGTGCAAAATTCATTTCATGGCAAAGAAATAGGCTGAGCTTCCTTTGTCGGCATAGTCAGAGGCTGTTTGGCATGGATTCTCTGCTCTTTCCTTCCTTCTTTCTGACTTTCCCTTCTTACCTCATAATGCGCCTGTTTTCTGTTGTATAAACCAGCAAATCAGGGACCTTTGGCTCTGGGTCTCCTTACTCTTCCCCATTTTCCATCAACCCTTGGTCCCGAAAACCAGTGGCCTTGCTCTTTGCCTTGTGATTGTTTGTCTTACATGCAGCACCTTAAAACAGTCTGCTGCATGTGCCAGGGAGGGGGAGAGCGACCTAGGAGCATGACCTTGGCATTGCGCTGGTGGGAACAGCATGGAGTCTTAGGAGACGAGATAAGACCAGCACACAATTCTAAAAAATGGCAAATCAGCAGAATGATAAATCTCATCTGATAATTGTAAATGAATGGCTATATGTTATAGAAAACAAGCATGTTTTCTCACTACTTGCTGGTCTCTAAGTGCCAAGTAATTATTAAAGGAAAGGAAAATATATAATTCAATTTCTGGTACAGGCAAGGCTGGAGATATGAAAGGACTGCTGAGTGACTTTTCCATTGAGTAACACGTTCTGCCCTTTTCTAGCCCTTCTTCTGCTCCTGCTTTTTCCCTCCCTGTCCGCATTCACCCTCTGCCTCTTCTCAACTTTTGGTTCCTCTGATGTTTCATTGCTTCTTGTTTCTCCTTTCGGTCTTTTCTTTTACATTCTATTCTTTCACTCTTTCTGTGTCCCCTGCACACCAAATACACTCTCTTCTACACTCTCTGATCTTCAAAATAATACTATTATCGTGGAAAACCAGGAGTCATTGAAAAACCAAAGACACTTGAAAATGTGGAGGAAAATGGAGTTTATTGCCGTTAGCTCAAAGGAGCTGGACACTAAATTCTGATCCTAGAAAATTGGTGAAGAGAGATTTGTAAACTAGAGTTTAAATAGGGATGGGCCATGGTCTGAGAGGAATGTTACAGATGTTAAAAGTTCAGCAGATGTCATGAACGGGGGTTTGGGGTGCAAGACAGAAGTGAACAGAATATCTGTGGTTCCATGTATACCCTGGTTACAAGGGAAGAAGAAGTTATCACTTGTTGGGTCAGGTTGTGGGGGGTCTGTGTCACTGGGCTATAGCAGGTTAAAATGACCTGTGGAATATAAAAGCTAAGCTTTTCTGCATTACTACGAATAAGTATTTTAATTATATGGGGCAGGTTTCTAAAATGATGGCTGTTTGGGGAAGGACTAGTGATTTCATGTCCACCTGGGGGGACTATGGTGCTGCTTTTTCAAGAAGAAAAAAGTGGGGTGGGGCTCAGGGATTGAGAACTTCATGCACATGATCCTGATCAGCTGGCTACACTGTACCTGCACCCTGAAGTAAGACAGTAGAGCATCTGGGGGCGGAGCTGCCCCCACCTATGGAGTCCAGGAAACAGAGGGAAAGAGCTGGCGATGAGAGGCTCAGGGAAGGATCAATGCCAAGCTCTTGCTGGCAGGACACTCTCCTCCGAACTTCTCCTACCTTCTAAATCGTCATCACCTCCCCATAACCCGTCACATTTTACATCCGCCTGTGGCTTAGCGCCCTGGTGATGTGAAGTCCTTCATGTTCCAATCACATTTCAAAAACCCCTTAGCAGGCGCCTTTGGTGAAGCAGATCCTACATCAGCAAGGCCATTCCTGGTCTGGTTCAAAATAGAGGACAAAACGCAGTCTCTGACCTCACTCAACTAATCAGCTGCTGAAGCTATAAAATCTGTGGAGACTGTTCTGAAAACTTAAAAGCAAACATGACAATGTGGTTTCCACCAGCATGTGCACGCACACACACATGCACACGCACACACGCATGCACACGAGCCGTCCACCACCACCACAGGTGCCTGCTCGGCAGAGGGGTAGTGATAGACGCGGAAAAGAGAAAACTACACTAGGTCAAACAAATGACAAAAGCAACAGAGAAACAAGAGCAAATTAGTGGCTGGCTGCAGCCCAGCTGGAAATCCTTCCCAGAAACCTGTCCCGTGGTGCAGTCCATCAGTCCCACCCAAATGGTTCATGGCACACAGAGCGGACTTCCGGTTGCGCTGCCGGGTTCCTGCCCACTCAGCACGTGCCACCTTTTACCACTTACCAGTGGCCTCCAGCGAGAGAGGATGTGGGACTGTGGGACGGCTTCTCAGAACGTAGGAGACAGCTCGGCTCTTGGGGGTGGAAACTACCGCACTACTCCTCAGTCTTGTTACTTACTCTCTTCTTTTCAAATTAGTCAGATTTTTTTTTTTTTATTTTCCCACGTGAAAGGTGAATAAGCACATATTGTTAGTTGTTTGAAATTCTTTAGGGAACAGCACTTTAGCAGATTTGACAATTAGGTTGTCCCAATCATATAGAAAAAGCTAGTTTTCCGCTTGAACAAGTCCTTCCTACCTCCTCATTTCCAGCCTCTGTTTTGCTTGGATGGGAAGGAGAACAGAAGATGAGGGGAGGGGGCAGAGAAGGAAGGGAAATGGACTCAAAGGAAAAAGTGGAAAAAGAGCTTCTGTAGATGAGGAGGGAGAGAAGGTCTAGATAAAAGGGAGAAGAAAGAGATCTAAAAGAAGACTCGAACTACATTAAATACGTGTGCAAATCCCCAGAGTCATTATGTACTGCAAACATGTATTAATAAAAAACTCAGGTTTTATTGAGTGTTAGGAATCGTACACTCTTTTACTTTGTCCTGATCATCCTTTTAAATAGCTGGCTGTTTTGTTTTGTGTTTTTCTTTTTTCAGATTTGAGCTAATTGACAATGGAGTGGTGTGGTCATACATTTAATTAGCTACGGTTCAATTCTGAGATATCATTCCTGAGGAAAATACGCCACATCTTCTTTATCTCTTTTGCTATCTGCTTCTGTGCATCCATGTACCTTGCCATCACATGTCCATGTTTGTATATACTCAGGCACATGCACGGACTCACAGGGTGGGTAGGAAGAGACAGCACCTCAGAGATCCAAAGTAACCTTCCCTGTTTGGCTCCTGTATGTAATTATCATGTCTGCATCTCCCAAGTTGGAGGTTTTCTGTTCTGCTGTCTCCGGGGGAGGCCTTGTCCTGGAGCCCGCCTTCTCCCTGCTGCCAGTGCACCATCCTCACTCAGTGATCATTTAACTGGCGTTTCCAGGTCACCTGTGCAACGCACAGGTCCTGCTCCTCCTGCCTGTGGCCCTGTCCTCGAAGGGCGCTCAGTCTCCTGGGGTGAGAAAAGGAATCAGCAGGTGCTTACACTGCACTGTGCTAATCTGCAGACAGGGCAAGGCAGGAAATTCATATTATCAAAACATTTTCTTCCAGGTCAGTTACTGTGAGTATGTATTTTCCGAGACCTACTTCTTGAATGTTCCTGAATTTGGTCATTTCTGCCCACCTGCACTATTTGTTCCTCTTCTCCACTCGGGAGTGTCATGTTGATTGTTATGGAATGGCTGGCAGCCTTCCCATTGCCAAGAGAGCCCCAGAGTCTAACTCGGAATGTATCATAGAGAAGATAAATTCACATTCGTAATGGTGACGAGGTGAGGCTTTTGGGGGTGCAAAGTGAACTAAATACTTCAGGAACGTGTTGCCAAAACAAGGACACAGGTGAGAGAATCTGAGGGTAGAAGGTATGATGATTAAGTGCTCAAAATCTTCCACATGTGCAGCTGTGTGGAGGCGATTGTGTGTTCTAGCAGATTCAACAGAGGCTTTGGCATGTGGGGATGCTTTTGTCTCATGAAGCTCACCCATAGCGAACTGACTTTGATGTGTAGTTCATCTGTAGCAATGTTAAAGACTCAGAATCAGCTTCTAGGTAGTGAAAAACACCTGGAAAACAGTACTTTTAGTTGGAAGCTGCTTTGGTGAGACCATCTCCATTTCTGCAGCCTGTTGGTCTGGACCTACAGTCTTCTGTGCTACTAGAATTCAGCTATGAGTAAAGGAAGAATTTCCTGGAGACAAGCCAGTTTGATTTTCCTCACTGACTGTGAAGCCTGGATGTTGAGTGAAGACAGAAAAATAACTGCTTGGCTCTAAAATTTGAAAGTATTGAGGTTGTGTAGATAATTTTCTGAATTTTCACTTAATGGTGAATTTGGTCAGGAACATTAAGTACTTTGTTTATGAGTAAACAGCATCAGAGAAGCTTAACACAATCAGTTGTCTTATGCAACCACTCTTTTATAATGTTCATGTTGGAGGTGGGAAAGAGGCAGCATTTGGGAAACTGAAGCACTGAAATTGTTTCACATGGAAATAGCAGAACTAGTTGCATTCAGGCAGTCACTTTACCCATATCTGAGATCGTCAATCTGCCTATCCCACTTTTACATAATTACTGCAACTAGTTCTAATGTAAGGAAAGGAGACTTGAGGTCGAAACGGACAGATTTAGCACTACCCGCATTACAGTACAGAGTTAGCTCTGTGACTTTAATGAAAGCATTTGATCTCAGTTCTTTCTACTTTGAAATGGAAATATGACTTAAAATTATTTGACCTGTCCTCTGGGAAGATGAAGTGAGATAATACATAAGAAAATAGTTTAAAAGCTGTGATGCATTAAAACAAAATCTGTTGATTATTGTTTTTATTATCTTTCTTTTTCTTTTGTGTCTGTGTGCCATATTACCACATGGTCAAATTCTAGTATGAAATTATGGCTAGCACTCAGGAAGGAAACTGATAAAACACTTGGGGCTCTTGTAGCTGCTTCAGAAATATGATTCATTCAGGAAAATACATACAAATATACATACATGTATCCATATGAACATGCACGTATGTAACGTGGAGACGGTAATTCATCAGATTTATTATTAACTGTAGGCAGTAGCATTTTTACAGCTTGAGAAGGCATTTAGGGTTCTACAGTATTGGAGTTAAATAACTGTGGATATAACTTGCACTAGTTGAATTAAATTGATCTTCAGTTTAGTTTAAATCAATAAATCCTTGCTGAGTAGTCAAGGTCAATAGATGTAAAAGTAGTCATTCATTATGCATCTGCAATATTTTTATGTATGAGTTAAACATATTTGAAGGTTGGATTATGCCCATCCCTCAATTCATCAATCTTTTCATTGCATCCTGTGACTGGTGAACTCTAAAGTAATAAAATATTTATGACAGCATCTAACATTTTATTTTTATTTTACGCCAAGCAATGTGGTAACGCCACACACAAATCATCTCTTAATTTGCTCATCACTGCTTTCGAGTAGATGCTGTTGTTCTTTGTTTCCTTGTGGGGGTGGAGCAACATGAGCCTTAAGAAGAATGTACCTTGTGTGGCGTAGTTTAATGTAAGGAAACTTGAACTTGATTTTTGCCTGCTTCAAGGGTCTGTGCTTTTGACTAAAATACTTATCTGCTTCCTAGTTTAAGAAAGGCCAATGCATCCTCACATAGCAAAAGAGCTTACAAACTCACTGCTTCTAACTCTTTTATAAGGCACCATTTCATGAGCCCTTTCTCTCATGACTACTTCCCCCAAAGACTCTACCTCTTAATCTTACCAGAATGGAGATTAATTTTCACCAGGCACTTGGAAGGAGACTCACTGACATAACAGTATCCTAGATGATGATACTGATTCAGGATTAGTTGGCTAGTTAGTAGTAGCTGAAAAGTCTATATACTGAATGCCTCGAGTCCAGTGGTGAAACAGGTATTTCAGCCAACTTTCTGATATATGATGGTACAGAAAAATGATTTTGATAAGTAAATGTGGAGCCAGTGATGAGGTTGGCTGAATAATACTGAGCTGCTTTAGATGATTAGATCAGATTAGGTTCTGTTAGACTGTGTGGGATTGAAGTAGATTCCATTAAATTAAGTGCTAGGTCATTCTGCACCTGCACTTTGTGGATCACTCATAATAGGAAACTACCTGTTTGTTTCCATAACTTATTTGTAGGAGGTCATTGTTATGGTAAAACTGACCCTATATTGTATGTTATACATAAAATAACAATGTTTTGCACTATCAGTAACACAAGTATTATTGGGTGCTTATCATGTGACAAGAATGATGGAAATTGTATACATCACTTCATTAATTAATTAGAAAGTCCATAAAATGAGAGGTTTTCTATTTTAATCTATATGGGTTTCTGGACAGTTATTGCTTGTGCTTTTGTTCATAGTATTTTGACTTCCCACTAGGATCTTAATTTTTTAAATCCAAATTTAATGTTGGACTTTTGAGAGACTCGACTTCATAGATTAGTTAAAGATACCCACATGCAGAAAAGACAACATTCAAGGCTGGGGAAATCAATTTCTGATAAAATATGATGGCTTCAGTCATTAAATTGTAAACAATATCAAAGTCCCTATCAGAAGATGTTTGCAAGGGATTTTTAAAAATAACCTTTTGTTTTAAGTACAGTATAAGATTTTACATATGAAATTTTAGAGGTAAGTACAGTATAGATGTTAGATATTTTCACTAAAAATCTAATTTTGTCTTTGCCAAAATCAACTCTGGGAAGCATGATTTCTCTTAGTACCTATATCCTAGACATACATCTTATGTTTATCTACCTATTTTATTAGCATGGGAAAAGCTCTGAGAAGTTCTGCAGGTATATGACCTATTTTACTTTAAGGTACAATCTCACCAAAGTTTGTAATCAAACCCTGCTCCTTGAATAATGTCTAATGCATCATAAATAAAAAGAGATACTGTACCTTTGTGACTCATTTTTCTGGAAGATTTGATGAGCCTGAAATCTCCAGAGACAGAAAAGTAAACTCACTGCTAATCTCCCACTGGGAAGACAATTATTCTCTCTTTTTCTCAAACCTCAGATTCCCCGTTTCTTTATAAAACTATTTTAGCAATGAGGCCTGGATTTCCAATGACACCGACCTAACCTGGGGGTCATTTCAATTTGTTATTGTGGACTGCAGAGATATTTGTTGGAATGTCTCCCCTTCTTCATGTCGCTATTGTTTTCACCCTCTCTTCCAGTTTTGTTTTTTGAAACAGGGTCTCACTGGGGAGTTCAGATTGGCCTTGAACTCACTGTGGAGCCCACAGTGGTCTCAGTCTCACAGCAAACCTCCTGCCTCTGCCTCTTGTCTCCGAGTGATGGGATTCCAAGCATGTGCCGCCATGTCCAGTCTTCTTTTCTTAGCTACTTATTTCTGTTTTATTTTTTTCCTCTCTTCCTTTCTTAGTGTTGCTGCCCAGAGCCTTTAGTTCATTGCAATGAGTAGCTTTCTTTCCCTGAAGATATAATTTGGAGGCCTGGATTTAAAATAGGCACTGCAGATGTTTTTCCTCAGTGAGCCCTTTGAAGCATCTCTCTTTGGGGCCGCAAGGTCTTGAGCCTTTATGTGTACCACTGGTGCGTAGTTAGCATCCAAATTAATGCATAACTGTGACTACCTGGGAACAAAGCAGGGCTTGTGGGGTGACTCATCATGTAGAGTGGTTTCTATATCCTTTCAGCAATGGATACACATAGAGCTGTGTGACAGCCACTTTCTCTTGTGGATAGCCTGGAAGGTAGCAGTCTAGCACTGTTATTACCCATGGCCCAAATGGAACTCTGTGATTAATTGTTCTGCAAATTCTCACTCTGTCTGGGATCACTGCATATAGCATATGATTATAAGACTATTAGTATTATCGTGGTTTCCTTTGCATAAAAGAAATTAAATGTGTCTCATAACTAAATTTCTGACATTAGCTTGTATATGGTAAAGGAGAGAACAATTAGGAAGTGAGTAAATTAATATTCTAGTTATATAAGAATAACCAGTGCTATCCAAGGGATTGCTTGGTGAACAAATGATCTGCATTTATATATAACAAGTACTCATGAGAAACTGGTGTTCACTGGGAATTTAAAAAGTGCATGAAAGTACTGCATTTTTACACACAGCACACATCAATACACATAAAGCATGATTACGTGTGCCACAAATGTTTAATTTTTTTAAAAAATTACTAGAAAAGAGACAGTGCTCTGAGCCTCCTCAGCATACTCCTTCTTGCTTTGAACACACACCATCATCCTTGCCACTTACTCAAGTGGTTCCAGAAGTGCTCTTTTGATTTTTTGCACCGTCATGGCTGAACTGTTCGACATTTTTTGCAGATATTTACTTTTCAAAGTCATTTTTGACCTGGGAAGGGTCATAGGGCCAAATCAGGTGAAGATAGAAGAGGATAGACACACAAAGCCTGCCTTGGCCATGTACGGTGCTAGGTATTCCTTGTATTTTTTATTTTAACTTGTAAGGCAGTCATGAAAAAGGACTTTCCAGAACTGCTTCAGAAAGCGGCCAGAATGATGGGATAACATGTTTAAAAAGAGTAGGAGGATTTTGAAGGGGATTAATAGCAATGTATTTTACTATAATAAATTCCAAATGTAAGCATTCACCATATGTTTTGAGCACAGTTTTTATGTATGTATTTATAGAAGGATATAGATGTGGTTAGAATATTAGAGTAAGACTCATGATACATACCAGATTATAATTCTTCAGAGCAGAAACATTTCAACTGACAAACATATGCCTTGGTTTCACAAACAATAAATACAACACATTATGTAGGCTTTATCAAAACAAAGTATTATATCACAAGCACATGATATATAAATGAATTTTAAGTACACGTGCATTTATATGCTTACTAAAATACATCTATGTATTGAAACTTGCTAAACAAATAAAATTGTATCAGGTAACTTTGGATAATGTAGAACTAACTTGCTTCCTACTCATCCAATATTAAATCAAAATTTTCACGTTCTATAAGAGCTGATCTCCCAGGCAGCTTTCCAAAGTTATGAGTGGTTACATCCTCTTCTGGCACAGAATGTCACCCTTGTAGAAAAATATTAAAATTATTTTCTATGGAGAATATAGTCTGTACCGTGCCTGGCAAAAGAGCTAGTTAAAAGCTCTGGGAAGAATTTTATAACACTACAGTCCTCTTTAGAGCTTATTGTGTCCCAGCAAAGTAAATCTCAATATAAATAGTTTTAGAGTATGCATATCCATGAATGTACATAAATCCACAGAAATACATACACATTAGTTTTTATAGCTATTTGGTCTTGAAATGCCCCTTGACAAAGTTATAATATAACAGTCTAGGTTAGAGTCACTCACACAATAGTCTAAGCAAAAAAGTAAACTGAAGTAAAGACCAAGACTGAGGCTGGTTCCTGTCTCTGCCTTGATAAGAAGTTATCTGGAGGAGGAGGCTTTTAATTAAAATGAATCTGCTGTGTCATGGCAGTGCTAATTTGATTTTGCTTACCTGCCCTGCTCAGAAGTTACAGATTGAAGCGATGAAATTAACAGATAAATTAAAGATTCTCTTTCATTCTTAGTTCTTTAAAGGGTTCCCTGCTCCTTCCCGTTCCCACCCCAGCTGATTTCCCACAGATGTGGAGCTTTTGAACTTGGCCTTTCACACCCCACGCACAGCTTAGGGGCATCAATTACCAAAGTGAATGTGGTTTCTTTTCCCTACCTGACCCTTCCCAGAGCAGGAGTTGAAGGTAGAGGGCCCAGAGGCATGTCTCTGCACACTGGGAAGACTTCCAGAGCTCCTTTCATCTACTTAACGGGACCAAATTAAAGTGGATTCATTGACTTGAAGCATGGAGTGTTGTTTAGCTAAGAAGTTACAGTTCTGAAAGGGCTTCTGTTTTGTTGGCTCAAAACCACTTCTACTTTTGGTCAGTGTACACCCTACATGCAGTGACTTTGCAATCTTTGCCATATAAACCTGATCAAAATGGCATGTCAGAATTTCTAGTTCTTTCCCAAGCATCTATCAATGGACAGCAGAGTTGATTCCGTTTCATGGATTGTGTGTATGCTACTGCAAATAACACAGGGTGCCCATATCTCTTCCATGCTTCAATGAATTTGCCTTGGGGTAAATGTACTGTTACTTTTTAATTTTCAAACAACCTTCATACTGTTTTCAGTAATAGCTAACTCCATTTATACTGCTGTCAGCAGTATGTGAATGTTCCTTTCTTGACAAATTGGAATTTTATTCAGCCCTGAAAATAAAAAAGCCAAATCGTGTCATTGTAGCAATATGGAAGGATTATGTTAATTGAAATAAGCCAGCCCCCAAAACCCAGCTATGCATGTTCTCACTTATAGGCAGAATCTAAGAACTGATTTCATAAAAGTAGAGAGTGCAGAACAGTTATCACTAAGGATTGCAGGAGATAGAGAGGATAAAGAGGATGAATAGCAGGTGTGAAAACACATTTAATGAAGAATACATTCCAATGTACCACAGAAAAATAGGGTGTCTATAGTTCAGTTAACTTATTATATACATACATGTGTATATGTGTATATATACATATGTATGTATGTATATATGTATACGTGTGTGTGTATACATATGTATGTATGTATATATGTATACGTGTGTGTGTATACACACACACACACACACACACACACACAGAGCCAAAAGAAGGAAGTTTGATGCTTCCTCACAAAAAGTGAATAATGAATGTTGAGGAAATGAAATGCTAATGACCCAAATTGGATCATTACCCATTATATCCATGTATGAAACTACTGCAGTGTGTCTCATAGATATGCACAACGCTAAGATTCCATTTGGTCTAATATGCTTGCACATATTATCTCTCTCAGTAGCTTTTGCTCATACTTTGGTCTACACTAAGTTTTGCCAAATATCTTGAGTGACTTGTACCTCTTTGAAAAATAAAAAATAAAAGCTTTCATCTCCAATCATGTCCCCTCTTTGGCTTACTTATTTCAACTCTTTTTCCCTTTGAAAAGGAGGGTAAGGGTGAGTGGACTGAGAGGAAATGAACCTGCTCAGGTGAGGAGGCTGTTTTGTCCCCTGCACTAATCTGTCTGTGAAACAGGTCCCTGGTACTATGCCTCAGGCCACCTGCCGCGCATCACTTATTTTGTGTTCACTGTTCCTTCTCCACTGGCTCCAGAGCCTGATTTGATTCCTGAGGGTAAAACTTCTCAAAGTAACAAAGTGAGCACTGCCTAGGTCACTGACTTTTCCGGTGGCCACTTTAATTTTCCTTAGCACCTGAATTGGTGACTAATTTTCACATTGACACATTTACCCAAACATAAAATCACATGTTTACAAACATCTTAGCTGAAATTCATTAAATCAAGGGATATAAATTTAGCTAGTAATTATTATCTCTCCTTCTCATTATTTTGGGAATATGCAAACAAGCAGTATTTTCCATTCCCCGTCTGCCCTGCTACACAGTGCTTGTGCTTGCTGCATCTGCTGTGATGTGCTGAGGGAAACAGTTGAGGCAGTCTGTGCACTTTACAGAAACTCATTTGGGTGACCAGCTCTTGCCATTCTGCAAGCTCTCTGGAGAATTCTGTGTGTTACGGAGTGCAAAGAGTCATTGGTCTCTTGGGGAATGGTTAGCAGTGGCCAGTGGTTGGTGTTCCGATGAATATAACCTGGAAGAGCTTTCCTTCCTTGCTCTGGGGTTGCCCTGTTGGAATGTTTCCACACTTCCATTATGAGGCTCAAGCCTGGCCTCTGGTGGGTAGAGTGGTGATGTGTAGTAATGCACGGGTAGGACATATGAGCGCGTCTCATGGTCTGCACATGGTAATCACACTAGTCTTCTTTACCTGGAATGATTAATAGCATGTACATTTCACATCTCAACCCATATAAACATGTCTATGTATTTTATATGACCAAAATTATACAGTATACCCATGATGATTTCTATTCTGTTCTCTTTCTTTTTTTAAAAAAATAGATCATTATTTGAAAGTTGATTTCAGGACTAACCAGTAATTATTAACCATAGTTTAAAGATCATGCATTATAGATTTAAAGTGCTGAACTTGTCAGCACTATCTGATTATTTGATTATTTGATTTGATTATTGTATTAGTAGGAACAACTCTGTTTGATCTGATTTGATTATTTGATTATTATATTAGTAGGAACAACTATGGCAAATGTTTAATGCTTAAAACAATTATTCTACACTGTCCCATTAACCTCTTTCAGTATGTTTCTCCTTATTTGGAACACATTTACCCTGTCAGTCTTGTCATTTCTGGAGCCATTCTCTAAGTGATCTTTTGAGTGTCGCTGACCTCCGTCATGGTCGCCCTAATGTCCTGAACTGATGTGAACGTTTCCCTTTTGTGGTCATTTGGACTCTGAGGAGGAGCCAGGAAGTCACGTGGTGCTGGGTCTGATGAACACAGCCGATGAAGTCCACAATCATGTTTTATGAGACTGCCTTTCTGCTGGCTGTCATCACTGGTGTGACCTCCCGTGACCTTTGCTACATAGCTTAATCAAGAAAGTGATTTCACTTTTCACACTTTCATCAGTTTTCTTTGGTTAAAAGCAAGTTCCAAGTTCTACTCCTGCTCTCAGTTTGAGAGGATTATGTAAAAGTGTGTCTTGGGGTCATCTTAGAATTTTGCCTATCACAGTTGCCTTGGGAATTTTTCTTTCTCACAGCACTTCTAAGTATTATAATAATATACTCTACTTTTACCCCAAGTGTGTTTCTCCAGAAGCACTTTATAGTGTAACTCAAATGTGATAATCTATTACATTTTAGAATATACACAAACACGTGAATATTAATACTAGTCACTGCTGACTGGAGTCAAGTGTGAGCCTCATCTATGCTCCAGAGATCTGCAGGATCCATCCAGGGGTCTGGAGTCCACAGAAATGTCTGGTGCAACTGCGTAACAATGATCTGCTCTGGCAAGGCCCAAGAGCCAGCAGTGAAGCTGGAAAGTCTGCGTTTCCCAGATGAAAGATCTGTGCCAAAAGACTAAGAGATATAAACCGGAAGCCAACGGACCATGTTCAGGATGAAGATGAGGACTGAAGCTCTCCCAAAGGCAGACAGCAACCTTTGAAGAAAAACCACTGAAAATCATCTTCTTTAGGAAAATCAGCAGCACACAGCCTTCCCTGCCAGTTCTCCTTTTATATCATTCTGGCAACAACCCTCAGTGGTGGGTCTTCCATGCCTAGACCCTCACTGACTCAATTCAAAAGGGTCTCCCATTCAGCTAGACCATTAGTTCATTAGTTCAATTTCATGTCTACAATACAAGTAGAATCAGTCACGATTCAATTTGTACTAATACCTCATCATAAAAAGTCTTTAAAGTGACCTTGCGATTCTCGTGAGTTACTCCCACCTGCAGTATAAGTAAGTAGAGACTCAGAAGATCAAAGGTTGTGGTGACCTTTTTGGAATTTCAGCATGCTTTGTCCTATCCCCTCGAAAACACAGCCTGTCCTTTCTGAGATGAAGCCTTCAAGATCATGTGAAGCTAGCATTCTCTCTGAGGTATATTATAAAATTCAGTTGAAAATTAATCTGCAACTTGTAAATGTGTACAAACATTCTCATATGTGATGTGGTGGGCAGAAGATGCATAAGATGCACTGTGCTTTCTGGGAAAGGTGCCCAGCCATGGTTTAGGGGAGCACTATGAAGGCTTTTATCACTTGGCTCCATGACAAATGCTATGGCTGCTTCATCAAGACTGGGTGCAATATAGTTGCTGCCCTTTAACAGACCTGTAATTGAAGACAAAAAGAGGACCAGGGATCAGTAGAGGATGCGATTAGAGGGATGACGGAGCTTGCAGAGGAGGCAAGAGAGCAAGGAGAGCATTTCATCCAGAAAGGCTATGAGGAAGTTGAATTTAATACCATTTCATGGAAACAATTACGGGAGAATCTGTTCAAAGATCCCCCCCCCACACACACACATACACACAAAATAAATAGAAGTAGAAGTCCAAGTTAAAGGGCCTTATCCTGGGACATGGACTGACTCAATAAGAAATCTTGTAGTGCTACTTATCTACCTACTATGCCAGCTTTGTCTGAGTCAGTTAACCTTTTTGAGCCTTGTCATGAAGGTGGCTATAAATGGGACTTTTACACAAAGAATTTGTTATCATACTGGCCCTAAGAAAACCAGTACCAGGAAATGAGCAGATGAGCTCTAGCTACAATGATGAAAAATATTTGCAGGTTTTTTCAGTGAGTTCATTCCTTAAAGGTGTATATCTGGAAATCATGCTATACACACAAAGGAACAGCAGAGCAGTTTGCTAAATTCTGCAATTATAGCAAGAAATTTCCAACTTCCAGAGAGGTCAGAGATCAGCAAACAGGTATTTTTTGGATTTCTCTTATTTTGGGACCAGAGCAAGCAATTTCTTTATTTATTTCATATGTGTCTCTTTCTCTAATTCTGTATCAAAATCATTAGAGTCCACTTTACTTTAACCTTTTCACCAGAAGAAAAGAAATACCGAAAGGAAAGCAAAGGTGATGGAACCTTTCAGCTGGGATGCTTATGAGCTAATAAAGGTCAAACAGACTGTCTTGGGGGAAAAAAAGACAGCAAAGCATGGACCGGAAATGATGTCTGGTGTAATAAAATGGTCAGTTCTCTTTATTTTTTTTTTCTGAAATCAGTTTTCCAGACAATGAGAAGATGATGATAATGAGTAAGAAGTAAATCATTGGAGCTATGAATACACTTCATTGCCTGCCTTGAGCTCATTCATGAATATTTAAAATACTGAGTTCACAGATAATTCAGAGGGCTTTTTTTTTTTTTGTCTCAGGGGACAAAATGTTAGGAGAAAAATACCACCTTTTACTGCATCTGATTTTCATTTTTCCTCCTTCCCATCAAGAATGATTTCTAGGGTTCCAAAGCAAGAAGGAGGAAAGAGAAAGCCTCATTTGTTACTTCTAGACTGCTTCTGTCTCCCTCCCTGACTCTGGAGAAAGCCCAGAATGTATAGCCATATTTTCAAATCAATTTGTATGAAGATGTTGGAACAAAATTCTCTTAGGTCTAGATTTGTCCATGTAACTTAAACAATTAATAATTGTTTTTATTAATTCACATGGTTCCAAATTGCATTTTTTTAGCTACTTGCTTTCAATGCCACCAACAGCTTCTATTTCTTGTTGGAAACATTTAATAAGGTTGGAGAGACAAACCATATACTTCATCAGCTTTTTACTCAACCATTCAGCTGATTGTTCTTTATCACAATGGACTAGTATTTCACTTTCAAAGAGTCCTGTAAAAAGAATGAGGGGCATGTGGAAAACTAATGGCTAAAGACCAGGACCCAAAAGGTCACTATGAATTACTTAATTCTTTGTAGTTTCATAGTTTTTTTTTTTTTTTAATGAGAATGCAGAAAGACCCATTGAAGGCTAACGTGTAGTACTCTACTGAAATGAGAGAAATTCTTTTCTATTCCTTACTTTTCACCAATGATGTGTTTCTACTTTCAATGGTCCTGACCTGTCAGTGCCAGGGGGTAGCCTTTTGGCAGTGAACATAAAGCAAAAGATGTATTTCTCTCACAATACCCATGTGAGAATCCAAGAGCCAGCATATTATAAAGCGAGGCTTTTAGGAGGTGACTGAGTGAATAAGGCAGAACCGTTAAGAATTTATGGATTGGAAGGAATGAGCTAGCCCCACATTTTGTTTGGTTTTGCCTTCTTTTTCCTTCGACTTGCTCCCATCTGAGGGCATAGCAGCAATTTGCCAGCTTGGAAACTGAGACCAGACCCTTTGTGAGACATCAAACCTGCTGGTGCCTTAATCTCAGACCTTTCAGCTTTGAGAACTATGAAAAATAAATGCTTATTAGTTATAAATTACCTAGTACTTCCCAGTATTATTTCTAGCCTCACAAAAGGACACTTATATCTTCTTAACTTTATACACACACATACCTAGACATTTTATCATGTATTCTAGATTCTGTAAATATTAACCCAGAATTCTTTCTCAGAATATACAAGATAGTTTGCTTCCTCTAGTTTTCAGTAACTCACACATGCCCCTTTTTCATAGCTTCTTTGGAAACAAAGAAGCAGATACTCACAAAACATTTAAACATTGGAAATCATTACCGATTTAAACAATAGCACATGTCATATAGAAGTTGCCCATTGTCCTTAGGATCCACCATTAAAAATATATAACACATTGCTGAAGGAAAATAAGATTAATATTTGAGAAATTATTCTTCTCCGGAGTTTAAATTCTGGAAGTCATGACTTTGAAAATGGCTGCAATTATTACAGTGAACTCATACAACCGGTAGGTGTTCTGGTGTACTTCTCTTTTCCCGCATTCCCACTCTTAACTTCCTTTTTATTTTGATGAACCAGCATTAGGGAAAATGGAGGAAAGGGGAGCAGACTAGTTCTTACTTGACTGTGAGTGTCTTGAATTGACAGCAGTATCTTGGAGGCTGGTGGCCTTTTGAAGCTGACTTTCTTACTGTGCTTTTCACATATCTTAGGGGGGGCCTCCTGTCTTCATCTGACTCCCATCTAAATTTGCCTTGATGAGAATGATGACTTATCCCTTGATGCATCCATTCATCTCTGAAAACTTGGAAATTTCTGCTTGCATGCTGTTTACTCCTTCAGTCCGCTGTCGTGTGAGATCCAGCGTATCTCCCAGGCCTCCTTGTTAACTCATCTGAAGGTGTGATCAGTCTTTGGTCTCCGGTTTGGGAAGTTTCTCAGATGAGATTTACATACAATCCTTCTTTGTCTACTCTACTGTGGCACCTTAACTCTATCTTTAGTCCACAGAAGAGAGATAAGAGTCTCCTCTTTGTGGGTTTGAGAACAGTGGGTGACAAACCTACCAGTAGTTCAAACAAAATCTCTTCATTAATAATCTGCTTGGAACTCCACTCTACTAAGATGACGGTCAGGATATAACATCTCTTTCCATTTCCCTTGGAGTATGGACTCACAGTGTAACTCTGTCTAAAGGCATTCTCCAAATAAACCTTGTTTTGTCTGTTTATACTGGCATTGTATTGATAAAAATTAAAACCAATCACTTACAATCACATCCGTTATGAATATATACCTCCTTTGGAATGTATACTTAGTTCATTGTTGAAGATTTCCTTATCAGCATTCTGTTGTTCTTATAATGACTCATGAGGTATAGTTTTGGTAATGATTTTAAGAAAATGTGAAAATGTTTCTTCTTCACTTGTAATAAATGTTTGAGTGACTTGTGCGCTAAACATTTTCTAGACCTGGGACACAAGATAGCAGGAAAACAAACTATATCATGCCCTTCCACTTATGAAACTTATTTCAAAGATAGAAATAAAAGATTAAAGAGGGAAGAAATAAATAATGTTATTTCAGAAGAAGGAGATAAACTTCACTGTGTGAGTGACTAGATTTCTTTTTAGCAAAGAACTTTGAGAAAGTGGTACTTAGGCAGAAGTTACTTAAAATAATTGAAGTTGATTTTATCAACATAGTCAAAAATGTTTTGTATACATTTTAATATGTATCAGTACATCTGGAGAGCTATGAATATTATACCATCATCACTTTGAGTATATTTCCAGTTCATCTTCCATTGAGAGGTGAGAAAAACTCTCACCTTTTCTGTTGGCTTTCTCGATCTGCTCGAGTGAGGTTTCCACATCTCCGTGTTCAGTGGGGTCCACACAGCTGGGCTGCACTGGGGCGTCAGTGACCTTGTATCAGGCCTCTTATTACATTTGTAGACTATTCTTAGTCTCTGCTAATGAGATCGCTCAGAGTTCGCTTTGAGTATCACATCTTAATCACTTGATTTCTGCCGACGTTTCCTTTCTCCAAATACACTCTTCGAGATGCCTGCTGCTTTGTGCTCATTAACCTAGGAATGGCTTCTCTAACTCCAATTTGAAAATTATCTCCGGCATCTGATGGTTCTGTGCTGATCAGGATTCCCCATGCAGTAACAACAGGAGGAGGATTTTTAGACTCTCTGTGATGTGAAAAGAATCAATGGCTTATTTCTCACCTTCAAGGGAAGTTTTCCTTTTATGTAGAAATATGGACTGTGCTTTTTCACAAGGTAGCATAATTAAAATTCATCTCCAACTCTATGGCTGCTTAGTTCCCAACATTCAGCCTTATAAAAGTTTAAGTGACTTAAATGTAAAAGAATATATACGCTCCATGAGGAAAGTAGGGAGTGGCTACATGAATACTCATGTACCAAGACATTAAAATATGTTCTTATAATGTTTTGCTATTTTTAAATCGTGATTAACTTGATAGGGATCCGTGATGAAGGTACCAGATCCCCTAGTAACAAACTCAACATAAGATCAGAACCAAATGTCAATTCAAAATGCTTAACTCTTTTACACTTGCTAATGGACACAATGTTGCTGACCTGTGCGCTGCCGCTTTGACAGAGTTCATTGAAAATTTTCAGTTGCAAAAATACTGCAGTCCATAGCCGGAAAGTGCAACCTCTTCTTCACGCTTGCCGGATTTCACCTGCTAGGGAATATCTTTTCTTGATAAGTATATTTTCAGCTCTAATAGCGCTACTTTTCAATACTATAGGTCTGGGAATACCACATTTTAAAATTTAGTTTGTTCTTAGGCACCAAAGAACCAATTACTTCTGTAATTGATAAATATGAGATAAATGCCACAGATAAATGTAATTTTTTAGTTTGATGTTCTTCAGACACATTGAGCTTATTTAAAAATGAACAAAATCTGCACTTATCAGAAGGAACACTTTGCAGAGTCTCTGGAGTCTTATAGAACATCATAAGGAAACAAGAGTCTGATGTGAGAGAATCATGGCAAAGAATCCATGCTGTCTGTTCCTCTCTGAAACGCACAAGTGTATTACAGGATATTGCTGCACTCTCCCGCAAGGGCTAGCACAATGGGGAGATATGGCCTTCATCAAGGGACCTTAATAGCACAGATTATATTTCCCTATCAAAATTGAAACCCATTGAGAGAGAAAAATTATACTTGACTTAAAATGCTCATTTCTTCAAAAGAGGAGACTATGAAAAATGGTATTATTTTTGATTGGTCAAAGCACTTTTCATATTCACAAGAAATCCCTGCAGTAGAAAGCTAGTCTAAAAAGTCCTTCTCCAGAGATTTAAGTGGAGGGTATATGAGTGCCTGTGAGACAATAATTGTAAAATAAGTCCCTGAATCATTTTCAGTCCCATTTCTGGAGAGATTTTCAGTCACTTTGAGCAGAAGAAAATGCAGGAATCTTTGACATCTCAGGATTGATCATTTATCAGGATTCTGTTTGGGATGCCCCAGAGAGCTGCATATGAATGTGAAAGAATTTAATCAGCTTGGTTTCAAAGATTTGTCTCTAGATAGGACAAAATTTGGGAGCAATTAAAGATAACACAACATAGCCATAGGAGCTAGGGAAAGTGCCAGACTGGCACAGAAGAATCATTTCCAAAGGTCTGAGAACAGCTAGGGAGGGGGAGATGATCCCTGGACACTAACATTCCATAGGCATGTGGGACCTGGCAGCAGGGCACCCTGGAGAAGATATTTAGACAGCTGCATTGGTGGCAGATGACAAATTTCTTTTATTTCTCTCACCACTACTTTCATACATTTAATTCCTAAGTGAATCTTCAACGTTCTGTGTGCACATTATTTTTCTGCTTCTCTCTGTTACCACTGGCACCAAAGCTGAAGCCCTGTCTTTCATGTTATTCCTCATCTCCCATTACTCCCGGCACGTAGTTCACATACCCAGTCAGTATTCTAACTTAAAATACCCAAGCAGACTATATTACTTCCCAAAATAAAGTACTTTGAGAGCTTCCCCTCATATAGAGAATACAAAGAAAATTCTTTTCTCTGGTCCACAAGTTCTAGGTCTGTGTGCTAGGGGGAATGATGACCCTCCCCAATTCCCCATCTTAACTTTTGGAAGTTATGTATATCCATATCTATGGATATACATCATGTGAGGCAAAGAGTGTGTGCATATATAACCAAGTGGAAGGAACTGAGATAAGATCATTCCAGGTGATCCAAGGGAACCGTAGGTAGATGACACACATCTTCTTAGGAGGACCTGGAGAGAATCACAGAGAAGAATGCTGTCCAAAGGTGATGAAATCAAGAGTGGAGTCAAGGAGCCAAGCAACCCTGGAGCCACTTGAGGTGGAAAAGGAAATATTGTTTTCTAAGTCTTCAGTGAGAAAACAGCTCGGCTAGCATCTCAGCTTTAGATATCTGCCTTCTAGGCTTCAAAGAAAATTAATTTCCATTGTATTTCTCACCGCAATCTAATAATTTGTTATGGATACTGCAGAAAAGTAATATTTCTTCCAGCTGCCTTTACTGTTTTGCTTGCTTACATTTTCCCCCCACTAGACTAGCGTATTTTTTTAACTTGTTATTCTTTAAGTTCAATGTGCTCCTTCAGTCTAAGAGCCTTTACCTTGGTTCTTTGATATTTCTAGAATATTTTTCTCCCAGATGATTTTATGGCTGAGTTCTTTCTTTTTGTTCTGTATTTATATGTCCTTTTGGCTCAAGGATTTTCCTAGATGATTTTCCTCTCACAGAGCAGCATTTGTTTCATGAAAGAAGTTTCAGTATTGTTCACCCCTTCTGACTTTCCTCTGTTTTTTTTTTTTGTTTGTTTGTTTTGTTTTTGAGACAGGGCCTTGCTTTGTAGTTCAGGCTGGCCCTGAGCTCTCGATGTAGCCCAGGTGAGCCTGGAACTCACAGCGATCCTCCTGCCTCTGCCTCCCAGATTCTGGGATTACAGGTGTGAGCCACCATGCTCAGCACTGGGCACTGTGCTGTGTGGTACTGATTGATGGTGGATGTGAGTCTCCACACCCAGCATTGCTGTATGTGGTTACCTAGGATCAAACCGAGGCCCTTGTACTTGCAAGGCAGGTGCCAGAACCACTGAGCTAAATCCCTGGCTTTCTCTGTTGTTTTTATAAGGTGTTTTCAAAATGAAGCATGACCCTGGGGAAAAGGTATATCGTGTATTTGTAACTATGAGTCCAAATTTGAAATAACTATATATTGCACAGTGGTTTGTGCTTTTTTGTCATTTATCTTCACTGATGAAAAGATAGAGGATAAGTCACTCATGACAACTGAGCCACTCCTAGTCTCTACTTCATAACTGCACTTATGAAGATAAGATGTATTCTAAAAAAATAAAATGGAGCACTATGCATCCATAAAGAATGATAAACTAGAGACCTCAGTAGCTAAATAGGTGCACATTGAGGCCATACTTTTAAGTGAAATAAATAGGACTGACATGTGGACATGCCAAATAGCTTCTCTGGTATAAAAAACTGAAAATGTAGGGGCCGGGGAGTTAGCTCAGTGGTTCCGGCGCCTGTCTTGCAAGCGCAAGGGCCCGGGTTCGATTCCCCGGTAACCACATAACAATACTGGGTGTGGAGACTCACACCCAGCAGCAACCAGTACCACATACCACAGTGCCGGGCATGGTGGCTCACGCCTGACATCCCAGCACTCGGGAGGCAGAGGCAGGAGGATTGCTGTGATGTGAGTTGGAGGCTGAGCTCAGGGCCAGCCTGAACCACAAAGCGAGACCCTGTCTCAAAAAACCAAAAAAAAAAAAAAAAAAAAACTGAAAATGTAAATGAAGACCAAAATGTATAATAGATCATGTGAAATAGGAAGAAAAGGTCCAAAGGGGAAGGGGAACAGGGAGGCAGGGGAAAGAAAAGAAGGGAAAGAAAGATATGCGATAATAAGGAAAAAATGGAAACAAGGTTTTTGTAAATAGGGAGGAGTGGGAAGGTAGAAGGGACAAGGGAATGGGAGAAAAAAGAACTAAGATACATCAGGTCCAGGTACAAATTCCCAATGATGAATGTGATCACAATATATACCTCACAAGTACCAATAAACTTAATGAATAAAACTAATTTTTTAGTTAATGCCAGCATCTAGCTCTGCTGCAGTAAAGCACTGATTAATAGGATTGGGCCTTAGTCACCATGGCATAATATAAGGACACAAATACCACAGAAAAACTAATAAGCAAGTGGTTAGTGGCTTTTGAGAGCAAGTCAGTTGTGAAAAAAGTGATCAGATTAGAAGTGAGATGTGATAATATTGAGCTGCTATGTTGGAGAAAAACCATATGGATAAATCCCTTCACTTTCTGTATGTACCAATGGCAGCAATTGATTTTAAAGCTATGCAGAGGAAAAGATAGATTTTTCTGTTTTGGGCCTCTGGACCCTGCTATAGGTAATTAATAGATAAGATCTCTTTATAACTCCGATACTGAATGTGCTTATTCTCATGGTACTTTTAATTACCCTTCCACAAACCGAGAGTTTAAAATTGGAAAGCTTTTCATTAAAATCAAAGTATTTTGTCTTTTTCCCTAGGTGGTTACATAAAACTTTCTAGAAAAAGAAGTAAACTGATAAGGATTTCTACCTGTCTGACAAGTTTGATTGACAAAGTTGACATTTCCAAAATCACTATCTGTCTTTGGAAGCTCAGTTTGAAATGTAGAAAAATTAGGGTGAAAGGGGAAAATGTTGAGATTGTAACAAAAAAGTAAGGAAACAAATTTTATGTATATGGGGGGGTGGTAGGGTGGGTAGGGCTATGGGAAAAAATGAGAATTAAATTGTGTCTTATACTGGTACAAATCCCCATTATGGAGTGCAATCATGATGTATATATTTAATGTACCAATAAAGATTTAAAAAAAAGAAATGTAGAAAAATAAACCATCCACTTTTATGGGAGACCTGGTCATTTCACAGGGTTCTCTCTGTCACCAGTGGGTGGCTTCTCCTAACTGTGTAGTTCAAATTCAGGGTGTGTTCTTGTTGCTCTTTCTTCAATATAAACTAGTTTTTCCAAACCACCTACTTGATTCATACAAGAACTGTGTATTGAATGTGTAGTACACAGCCGTCACTGGACTGTGCGAGCGCATAAAATGCAATGTATCTCCTGTGCTGAGAGCCATGTGGAGAGATACTCGGGGAGGTGCGTGCGGGGTGAGTGATGAGCACAGCTGTTGATGTTTGATCAGACATGCTCTTTTCATCCTTCCTACACGGAAAGTAGTATTGCATTGTGTTAAAAGAGCAGTGGAGGGTCAATTCCTGCACATTTAGAGAACCTAGGAACCTTGGGTTTGTTGCAGAAGCACCTCTTTCCCTTTTTGAGCATGTTCATGTTAAAATATGTGGAGAAGAATTAGGCAATAAAGAAAGAAAGTGGGTCAGGCATGGCTCCAGGGTAGGTAGCAGAGCCAGGGAAGGCTTCTTTGAGCCAGTGAAATTTACCAGAGTCCTGGTAGAAGTAGCATAGTAAGGTCTACAGGTGTTCTGGGTGAAAGGTGGCGCCGTGGCCCAAAGTGTGTGAAGTACTCGAGGCCCGTCTGGGGGAGAATATTTCAGGCAGAGGGAAAATCAAGTGTGAGGCCCCTGAGTGACCAGCATGCTTGATATGTTGGAGGCATAGAAAGGAGCCAATGTGTCCGTGATGAAGAAGAGCTATGGAGATACAGAGATAAGAGAAGGACCGACAAAACACCAAGGTAGGCCACTGGAATGACTCATATTACTCTGAGTTTGAGAGAAGCCATTGAGAAGAAGAAATATATCATCCTACTTCCATTTTGATAGTGTCTCTCCACTGTTGGGTAGAAAGACTGAACGGGAGCAAAGATAGAAACACAGCTCAGGAATAGTCCAGTTATCCTAAGAAAGAAGTTAATGAGCAGACAAAAATGGAGTTATATACAAAGGATCAGAATCCTGATCTACAAGATTTCTCTTGTACAGGTATAGAAGAATCAAGATGGTCATAAGAGGCAGAAGTGACAGGATGCAAAGCTCAGTAGACGAAACCACATCAGAAGCTTGAGAGTGGCTTTGACTTGAACTTCTAGAATAACAGTCACTGGAATAGTGTTTGCAACGTGTCAAGCTCCTAAAATGATTTGTTGACAACAGTGAATTACACTCTAAAAAGCTTTGCTAGGGCTGAAAGTTGAGTTGGAAGCAAGAGTTTCACTGTGGACAGGTTAATTTTCAGTGCCTCAGAGCAAAAGTTTTGCATAAATAATTATTGTATACAAGTCTGTAGGCCAGCTGGAGATTCAGGTGTACCTGTGCTCAGCTTGTAGATGGTCTCCAAAGCCTTTCAAAAGCCTTCAAAGCACTTAGAAAGGGAGGATAAAGAGATTCACTGACCAGTGCCTGGAGCACGTTATGGCCTGTACAGCAAAGCAGAACCAGCAGTGGAAGTTCTCAGTGTGACCACAGAGCCAGGGATCCGATCACTGAAGTGGTTTCTTAGACTTAAGGTTTGAGAGGTTTGCAGAAAGGAGAAAGCGTTACTATGTGAGACGCTACTGAACCGTGCCAACTACGCGTGCTGCACGTGATTCCTTAATTTACCAATTAGCCTATATTCCACCTCCGCTTCTGTTTATGGTCTCTATATCCACTAATTATAACCTATCCCCTCTATTGAATTGCTACAAATCCACTTGTATCGACTTCTAACTCAGGTTTTCTGTAATTGTGCTGAAGGATAGCGAGTGTTTCTTGAAGCCAAGATGTTTGAGGAGCTTTTCACAAGGTAGGGTTACATATTTTTTAAAGCCAGTGACAGAAAACCCATAGATTGTCTCCAAAACATCTTTTAATTATACTCAGTTTTACTTGTATAATAATATTTCCTTGTAATTATTTCTATAAAGAGTAAAAATCACTTTTATTTATGTAATTTCTTCCCAGTGAAACCATTTTAAGTTTTTTTATTCAAATCTTTATTGGGACATTATGAATACACATCATCATCATATTCAACATTGAGAATTTATACCAGAATATGACATGACTTGATTCTCATTTTTCCCCATCCTCCACCCACCCAGCAACCCCCACCCCCTATATATATAAGCTTTGTTTCCCTTTTTTTTTACTGTTGCACTTTTCCCCCCTCATTATTTACCCCTACACCTTATTTCCTTTTATATATATTCTATTTCACAATATCAACTATATATACTAGAGCTCATTTACATCTTCATTTTCTTGAAATTTTTAAAACCTGCCTCTTCTTGTTCGCTCCAGGCCCACTCCCGATTGGATCTCAGTAGTCTCAGCATCCACATCTGAGCTTTGATCTGCAATACTAATTGTGAGGGATCTTTCCCTCTGCAGTTTTCTGGAGTTTCCTGTTTACAGTCTGCACTGACTTGAGATGTCAAGTTTTGTCATTTCAGAATTAAGCAGTATTTATTTTTCCTCATTATGCATTATGTAATGGGAACCCTGTCTCTCACTGTCTCTTTGCTCCATGTTGTATGTTACCTTCAATATTCCATTCTAATTTCTACCTGGCAGGCACCGCAGGAGGGATGGGGTAAGGCAGAGGAGGAGGGGGAAGGGAGGTCATCGCAAAATCCCAATTGGAGTCTGCATTGGATGTCGTGTTGGCTCTTCACATGTCATTTGACTTCATGAGCAAGGGTTCTGTTTAACCCTGTCCTGTTCATGCTCCTAAGCACTGTTCGTTTTGATCTCATGAGGGGTGTGGGATCAGAATAGTAGATCAGAAGCAAAATGGGACTTGCTTAAGGTTGCAAATCAAGTGAGGGGGAACAAGGAGTGGACCACAGATCTTCCCACACTAAATGAATTATTTCATTGACATTTTAAAAAATGCATCGTTCAGAGTAGCCAGTGGTTAAAGTAACGACCTTGGCTTTCTGCCCAGAACAGTGTAAAATACAGTGATGATGCCATAGACATTGTCACCAGTAGTGTCCGTGGTGGTGGTGGTGACAGGCCCAGAACTGCTGAACTGTTCTAATGGATCCCTGGTTTTGTCTGTTTGTTTTTTAGATTGTCGAACACATTGCCAACTTCCAGCATTGAGACCCCAGTGGAGAACTAGGTGGGTGACGATTCCTGCTCTATCCTGCTCACCCTATGCACAGCCCCCCAGGAGCAGCCCTAGGATGTGGCTCATGACGTGCCATCAAGTGTAGTAGCAGCCACAGCAGCTCTGACAGCTCATGCAGTGTGTGACCAGCTATGCTGCCACACGCCACCACCGAATTTCAAACAATTACGTGCAAAATGGTTAGGAAAATGACAAAAAACATATCTACTGAGTCATGGTTGCACATTTCTTCTGTGCTCCCCTCTGCCAGTTTAGAGACAGAGTACTGCTCCCTCTTTCACTCCTTTGAGGACCCCCCTGGGGGTCCGCTGCTTTCTTGGCCAGTGACCACTCCTTCAGCCACTCCTGTGGGCTCAGGGCTGAGGGGGCAGGGGCTTCACTAACACCGCTGGAAATGCAGTTCTGCGAAAACATTCCTCAAGCTCCCTCCATAGCAGCCCTTCACCAGCCAGTCATGCCGTAGACATGAGACATGCAGCAGTTTACTGCCAGCTACAGAGATCAGTGCAGGGGGAGGGGAGCAACAGGAAGGAGTCCTGACTCTTCGCCTTGTGACTGATCATTATGGAAGCATTTCTCTGCTTCCGTTCAGTTACAATCTCCTCCAAGTTAGGTCCTCCGTTTATTTACTTGTTTAATCTTCTGGGCCATGGCTGGCTCTCCATAAAGATGTATTATCATCCACATCTAACCCATCCCTTTCCAAAAAGTCCATAACTGAGGAAGGGACCCAATTACTTTTCTTCCCCCCACCCCCGCCTGTGTCTAGCACAGCGCCTGACACATGACGGGGGAAGCAGCACCTGTGTCTAGTGAAGGAAAGAGCAATGCGTGACTCTGTCTATCAGATGGTTCTGTGTGGCCCAACTCAAGGCTAAATAAATGAGTTCTGCTCATTGGGGCAGAGAAGTAATGTCTCCAAACCATATTTCTTCAGACCAGCAGGAGAAAAACAAAAATACCCTAAAAGTGGTTTAGTTTGGAAAGCAAAAGCTAATCTGAAGCTACTTACTTTATTTTTTTATATTCAAATGCCTATCAAACAGAAAAACACCGGGGACCTTTGCCTTGCACGCAAATGATCTATAGGATAATATGAGCTTGCTTCTGCAGCTGGGCTGCACTTTGGTGCTCCCTTGAGTTTAACTGAAAATAAGCTTGACCTTGGTTTTGTTCCCTGGGCATGGGGGGTAAAATTGGCATGCAGCTTCTAGAGAACTCCCTTTTAAATGAAGGTCATTTAGCTAATTTGGGGTTCACCTGAGAGAAGTAGTGTGTGAAATCCATAAAACTCAGGATGCATTTTATGTGCGTGCCATGCCATGGAAGTTAATGATTTTCTTTTTTTTAAATTCAGCGTTTTATTCTGCAATGCCAATTTGTTGAATCCTAAATGTTATCAGTACAATAATAATATTGTCCCTAACAGTCTCATGTTTCATCGTAATTAAATAAACAACTTGTGAATTGCAATCCAAAAAATGCCTGTTCCACTCTTCACTTAAGGGGTTTCCATAGAAACTGTGGGCAGGAAGTTTAACGGACATTTATTGGACTTGAGGCTGTACAGAACTCTGATAGCTCTTTGTTCTTCTCTCCATCACTCTGTGAGTCTCCTCCCTTTTTGACTTTCGTCCTGACACAGCCGTGATCCTCTTCCTCTCCTCTCTTCCTCTTCCTCCAGCTTTTCTCTCTCCCTCCTCCTTCCTTGTTCTGCTTTTCTTCCTCTCTGCTCTTATTAGCATTGAGGAAGTAATTTGGACTCAGTTAGATTTAACAAATGCAATAATACTAAAATGGGCCCTGGATACTTCAATGTAATTATGTTATTAGCTGGAAATGTTTTTCTTCAAAAATAAGAGAATCAGGAGTGAAGTACACCAAGGGAGTCCACGTCAGTAAGGAAGAATATCTGCCTGCCAGGTGAGGGTATTCTGTCTGCCTGTCACCTCCACCTTTACTGCCAGCTGTAGATTTTTCCTGATTTACTTAATCCTGACTGTTTCTCTTTATGTTCTGGATGAACACTACAGCACTGCACTGGTCATATTCCAGAAGAGAGGAATTGATTCAGGACAGATAAAGCCTACTATGGGTTGAGTACCTACTGTGTGCCATTTATTTTTCTACCTACTGTCACGTAACTTTTAATATCACTACCAGGCATTGTGTGGAAGGAAAATGAACCTGAAGCTATGGTCCTAAGCTGCCTCCGTCCTAAGCTGCTTCCAAACTTTATGTAACTATTAACATGTGGCATCTCAGCCTTTGGAGGACAAAATGAATGTGAGCACTTTTAAGTCATGGGCTTTACTAGGATTGGATATGATAATACAGCTACTGCATCATCATAATAGTGTTCTTTTCTATGCCTTTAGAGAACGTCATTTATTCAAAGCTTCCTCGACTTTCCAAGTGGAAAGTATAGCTACACAGTACATTAGGCAAAAGGAGGGAATATAAACAGATGTGTGATGAGTTGCTAATTGTGCAGTTTGGGGTAAGTAATAAATTCCTGGGCCAGGGATGTAGCTCAGGGGTGCCACGCCTGCCTGGCAAAGGCAAGGTCTTATGTTTAATCCCTGGTACTGGAAAAAAAAAATTCACAAAACATCTGAATCTTTTTCTGAATAACAGAATAATAGATAATCCTTCATGGAGTTGTGATGAGATATAGATAAATATAGATATAGATAAAATTGTATATGTATATTAGTCAATGCCTCAAACATAAACAGCTCACTATTTTTAAAATCTGTCTTCCTCACTCACCTAACCTTTCCATATGATTTACTTTTAGTATTGACTCAAAGTCCATGATCAGTCCTTCAAGTTTATCTAATATCTACAGTTTGTTGCAGTATCCGTAAATTCTCTCAAGGTATCCTTAGAACTAAGAAAGAAAATGGAGTCTCTACTCGGAGAAAGAGAAGGATGATCTTGACTCATGTGTAGCAAAAGTGAGTGTTTCTTGAGACTATCATATTAAACAAAATAAATCAGACAGACCAACTTCTATGCTTTCTTTTAGGTGAGAAACCCAAAGAAACAAAATAAAATGTAGATAATAGAAAATAGATCTTTTGGAAAAGGGAAAAAGATAGAGGGAAGGCGAAGGGGGAAGAGAAAGGAATGAAAAAAGAAGACATTGAAGACATGTATGCTAAACCCACAGGAAAGTAATCATTATGTACGTCATATATTACTAATATAAAATGAAAGTTGAAAAAGGAGTATCATAACCATTGTACAGGTTAGAAGAAAGGAACTTCAAAGTTATTCATAACAAGATATCAGCATAAGCTCTGTTTGCCTTTTATCACAGGGCCCTTTAGATAACTGAAATTATCAAGCCCATCATTCTTAATTGGGATAAAGTTTAAAGCTAAACTCTAGCAAAGAGTAGCTCATCCTTCTAATGTGTCCAAAGGAAGATAGTTCAGTGGGGAGAGAGAAAGAAAAGAGGAAAACATAGTTATAAAATCTGTGGTTTTAGGCTTATATTCACATTATTGTGTGAGGATGGAGAGGAATTTGTGGAAACATAACCCTCACTCCCACAGAGAGATACAGCATTAATTTTACACAGCCATAGGCCCATGTTGCTGTTAAAGATGCCATTGGCCGGGGATTTAGCTCAGTGGTTCCGGTGCTTGTCTTGCAAGCACAAGGACCCAGGTTCAATCCCCGGTTAACCACATACAATACTGGGTGTGGAGACTCACGCCCAGCAACAACCAGTATTACATACCACAGTGCCGGGCGTGGTGGCTCACACCTGTAATCCCAGCACTCGGGAGGCAGAGGCAGGAGGATTGCTGTGATGTGAGTTTGAGGCTGAGCTCAGGGCCAGCCTGAACCACAAAGCGAGACCCTGTCTCAAAAAAAAAAAAAAAAAAAAAAAAGAAAAAGAAAAGATGACATGTGGGGAGAAAAATATCCAAGAGAATCCATGTCTCAGGTGAGGATGTCGTGGGATGGGTGGTGAATTCCAAAGAGTCAGTACTAGAAGAAAGTGAGGGACAAAGATAGTATAAGAGTCTGATGGGGCATCATTGTTGGTGAGAGTATTTTCACACAGGCACACTTGCTCACAGCAAGCATTAAAAAATGAAAATTCAGTACTGAGAATAATATCATAACATAACCTCATCTTGTGGATTTTAACTTTTCACACTCTTAATTTTTTTTGGTAACCTTTATCTTTCTACAATGCTTTTGGCACAGAAATAACACATGGTCCCTCTTGACCTCATTGAGTGGCACAGAAAGTGCAAGTGAGTTACACTATTGTCAACCCAAAACTATTGTGTCTATATGAGAAGCTTCCCGTCAGCCTGGTGTTGCACAAACTGAGTTATTCTTTTTAAAATGCATCCATTATAGAAAATAAAAAGAGCTTATAAAGAATTTCCATCATCCAAACTAAGGCAAAAGTAGGTTACTACTAATAACTTAAATAAGGACTCAGTATATCCCTTTAATATATTATGAGAGACCTAGTTCCTTACTGCTTTTTGCATTAATTTGTAGTTTTTTCTCTGTGGTATATAGTTTTAAATTATATAGTAGAGACCCACTAAATAAAGGAAAACACAGGGATTTTTCACTTTGTATGATAGCCATGGTAACTGAAGTTGATTGACTTTGGAATTGAGCAGTCAGTCAGGTTCTGTGATAAATGAAAGTGAGTACATGTCTTAGTTACTTTCTTGACCTTGGGATAGAATATTGGACACCCTCCACTGAAAGGAGGAAACGTTTGTTCTGATTTACGGTTTCAGTGTGTTCAGTCCATAGTACGTTGGCTCCGAGGTATGTATGGGATGGTAGAAGAGCCCATCAGAAGAACATTGCTGTTGTCATGGCAACCAGGGAGCAGAGAGCAGGATGGCAACAGTGTTAAGGATAGACTATTCCAGGTCACAGCCCCAGGCACCCACCTCCAACTAAATCCTAACTCTTAACAGTACATTCACCTGCAGAACTCTGTGATGAATATGTGATGATTATGCCTCCCCTAGGTTGAATCACCACCCAAACATGAGACGTTGGGTGGAGGTTTGTGTGCTACATTATAGCACATGGTCACTAGGAGCAAGTACAGGAACTGTGCACCAGGAGATCCTTAATATGCACGATGTGTGATTTCCATGACATTGAACAAAATGTGCACCGCTTTAAGTAAATAAATAAGAGTGCAATTTTAAGTGTGCATTGGCTGACTAATTCCCTCTTTTGTGGTCAGTAGAAGGGAAACAAAGAAATCATTGATTTCAGTCATTTCCATTATCTGATGTGTCATCACCAATGTTTCCTTAATATGTAATGTTAATAACGGTGAGGTTACTTGAAACGAGTTTCCCGTCCCCATTAGGAGGCCATCCCTGCGATCTGCATGCCGATTAAATAACACTGCCTGGAAATCAGAGTCTACTCTGTTTCCGCCCCTTGCTCAGATCTCATAAACCCAGATTCAATTAAAGAGAGTTTCCTTATCAGCTTTTTGTGGGTCATTTTAGTGAATTTATTGAACTCTTCTGCTGGAAACTGGAAGGCTGTGTCTGTCAGGCAGTGCGAGCCCAGCCTAGATGTGTGGACTCATTCCCGGGCTTTAGTTAGAAACTCTGAAGCATACCTAACTCAGAGCAGCCAGTGACAGGCTGGGAATCAAGACAGCTGAACACATAGGGAGACTCTCACGGAGTGAGCATTTCAAGGCAAAGACATGAAAATCACGTCACGTTTTTCCTGTGGCTTCCGCGTACTCAAAGCCAGGTTCAGACACTCACCACCTCAGTTTGCACGCTGAGACACTTTGTTAGTTCCCTGTTTGCTATCCATGCCCCTGACCGCTTTTCTTCTATACTCTTTGTCATCCTTTTCCTTCCAAACAAAAGTAAAAGTCAAGTCCCCACAATCTACCTTATGATTTAACATAGAATCTTAATAATTTATTAATCTTCTAGTCTATTTTTTCACGGTTTAGTGTTACTTTATCCCTTCTACTGTCTTTCACACTCTATTTCAATTTTTGTGTGCGTGTGTGTGGTACCAGAGATTGAACTCAGGACTTTATTGTTGTGAGGCAGTTGTGGGGCCACTGAGCTATTCCCCTGCCATCCATTTCAATATTAATTCTTAAGAGACATTCCTTTCTTCTCCACAGTGTTACTTTCTTTCATGCAGCCCCATTTCTAAATTCCTCTTTTTGTTGCTGCATGCTCTTAATCCTGTGTGCTTCTCAAATGGCCTGTACATTCTCCTCTAGAGCTTTGTGCTGTCTATAATTCGTGATTAACTTGTGTACTGTGAAATCTTTAACAGGAAACACTTGGCTCTAAGTGTCAAGAAGTGAGTTTTTGCTTGACTCTTCATAGGCATCCAAAAATGTGACTGAAGGAAAAGGCCTGTGTATTTCTCTCTTGGGATGCTAAGCCTGTCGCTTCCCTTGATCTTCAGAATCTACCAGATTCGAATTCTCTATGTTTCTCCTTACCTATTATTCAGACCTCACAAGTTTTCTCTGCATATCCAGACTACTGAAAATTACCCCAGGTGCAATCACACACGCACACACACACACGCACATGCACACGCACACATGCACACAGACACATGCACATGCACACGCACACACACACACACATGCACACACTCATTCATTCAGCGTAATGCCCTGGTTTTGGTTTATGGATAATGTGGGTTCCTCTTAGCATCATTTTCTCAAACGATCAGTGCTAGAGATGTATTGGATTAGAGAAATCTCCTCACAAAATAATGATAGGAGTATATAAAGTCATGTATTATTTGAATTGAAATGTAAGAATTTCTCTTGATCAGAAACCTACTATAAAATGAATTGTAGACATCTTTAATATCTCTCTCTCTCTCTCTCTCTCTCTATATATATATATATATATATATATATATATATATATATATATATATTCTAGAGAATTAGGACTTTGTACCATGTAATAATCAACAAGATGATTTTAAAATATGAGTGATTCTCTTTATGTGATGTTTACTATCTTCAGATTGCCTTGAATAGTAATTGCAATTGCATGACTCATTACAAAAATCCATGTTGCTTTTGGGTGCCATCATTGGTTTGTTTGTTTTCAACCTAGGAAGGCAGTGATGACCTTGGCATAGGGATTTTCCCAAGGATGAATGAGCAGTTGGGAGTTAATGACTATCAATTCCTTCCAGCCAGTCATCAATCCAGAGGAAGCAGGAGAAACAAGGCCGTTAACTGCATTATCAACTTTCTGAAATCAAATCCTTTTCTGCCTGTCTTGCTGAGGATGTAGGATCCAGATGAGCCTGTTAGATTTTTTTAGAGTTTCTTTAGTTATTTGTTATTATGTATCTGCACCAGATCTATCTATCTATCTATCTATCTATCTATCTATCTATCTATCTATAGATATTCATAGGTACAAAAGGAAATAAAAGTACAATCATTAGTTTCTGTAAACTGAAGGAAAAAAATCACAGGGACAAAAATAATTTTCCATATTTTGAGGTGCTTTTTCTCTTTTATTAGCTTTCCTTTCTCCCCTCTTCCTTTTAATTTCTAAGTTTATAGAAAGTCACCATATCATGCACTGTAATAGGCTAGAATATGCACCCATTTTTGCCATTTAACCTTGCTTGGACATTAGACCTGAAAGGTGTGTCTATTTGTTTTATGTTTATTTTCAAGAGCTACCTAATTTTATTGAAATTTGCATTCCTTTTGTTTACATGGAATATTACTTCATCTCATTAAGTCCTGTCATAGAGAAGCTCTTGGCTGACAGTAATGAGCATGACATTTGCTCATTTAGTATCAAACACTGCCACTAAAAACAGCCTAAGAAACAGATACAAATCAGTGTCTTAATGAACACATTAGTGCAGTGTCATTTGAGGAATAAGCTACAGAAAAATGAGGGAAAGTTCTGCAACAGAAAATATTTCTTTGCTTCTCTTTTGGAAGATTACAGGAGCTTATCTGATCCTTCTATTCTGATTCTTTTGTTACCACAAAGACCATAAAGAGATTGCTTGTAGTGACAAATGGTCACCTGAGCATTACTGTTGGAAGTGTATGTCAAAGACGGATGTCACCTCATACAGCATCCCAGCATCCTTCCCAATGGACGTTTGTTACCACTAGTAGAGATCTGGATTTACCCCTTAGTTTGTCATGTCAGAAGTTTGATTTTGGTAGCTCATTATGAGATAGTTGTAAACACATTTGCCAAAAACATAAGCCACTGATCTCCAGGACACATCAGTTCACTAGATTATACTAGAAATGCAATAGATCCTCAACTGCTTCAGGCTGCACGTTGTCCACGAAGAGCTTAGAACTTTGTTGCCAAGGATTTAACCCAATGGTTCTGTCTCCTGCCTCCAAAGTGCAAGGTCCCAAGTTCAATCCCCAGGACAAATCTTGTTGACATCCTGAGTCCCTGTGAGGATGTGATGATAAAACTGAAGAGTAATCAATCAATTAAAATGTGCCATCACATTTAAGCAAAATTTGTATATAATTTTAATAGCTTTACAAATAGTGTGAAAACCATGACTGAATTTCTCAGAAACTCATGGCTTATGTTATACACTTTCATGGAAAAGTAAAAAGTAATTAAGGTTTTTGATAAGACATTAATTTGAGAGAATTTAATTGTGCAATTCCTATCAATTTAACATTCGTTTACACTAGTTCATCTACCAATGATTTTCTATTCAGAGACTTTACATGTCACCAGAGACTAAGCAGTAAACTGAAACAGTGAAAACAACATACAGTACTCATGATGTGCCCAACATTATTCTAAAGCCTTCTGTCTGTATTAACTTACTTATCTTCATGATAACATAGACCAAACACCAAATTAAACAAAACTCAGGCAGTTCACAGACAGCACGACACAAATTTGTGTCTCAGAGCTTAAAAAAAGGAAGCATTTTCCAAAAGTATCTTCTTAGTAAGATGAGTAAATAGCTGGAAATCTGCAAAAAACAAACTTTCCTCAGGGTGCCATTTACTCATTTCTTCTTTCTTTCAGTTGATGCACATATATAGACTTTGCATCATCTCTCTGCCTTCCTGGGTCGAGTATTTGAATACTGCTCACTGTGGACACAGATAGCATTACCATAGACCATTATTTTCAATCACCTATTTATATGCTGGTTTTAGTAACTTACTTCAAAATCTTAATTTATAAATTGACATGTGTGGGGGCTGATAAGAATTATCATTCCTCCATTTAGTTGTTTACACTAAGTTATATACTTATACCATGTAAAATACAAGTGGTTTGGGTTCACATATGAGTCACATTGGTAAACTTTAATAGTCTATCTGTTATAAAATTAGCATACCAACTGGGCGGTTGCCTATGAATAGAAATATCTCATACATTCAGTAATTCAATTCGGCAATTATTTACTGACTCCCTAGACTTCATCAGATTAGTCTTCAATAAGATTATGAATAAATAGGCTGAATACATTCCTAAATATTTACAGACACAAGTAGTAAGTGCTGTCATACTGGCTTTACAGGCACTTAACGGAAAGATGGGATTAGTGAGATTGATGAAAGTTTAGTAGAAATAGTCGTGGTAAATTTTACTCCTGTTGGGCATAATTTGGATGAAAATAATAGTGCGAAGTGTTCCATGCCAGGAAAAGAATAATAAGACCCTTAAGAGGGAAAGTAAGGGTATATTTTGTGAATACAGAACAGAATGCAGAAAACTCTAAGAGGACGTCTAGGATATAAGATGAGGAAAATGGTATGACAAGGCACCACAAAATGTCTTACATGTCACACTAAGGAAGCGTCTTTTTCTTCCTTTTTTGTAGTACCTGGTATCAAACTCAGGACCTGGCACCTGTGAGGCCAGTGCGGTGTCACTGAGCTAAATCTAAGGCCCAAGACAGTGATTTTTAAGGCAACTGTTTTGCCCCTCCCATAAAGGACATTTGGTGATATGTGGAGACACTGCAAATTTTCACAAGTGGAGGTGGTGCTGGCATCTAGTGGGTAGAGACAGTAAAGTACATAGACTTTGTTCTGTCAGCATTGAGGGACTCTTACTGAGTTCTGTCTCTAGGTCCTTATTGCCTAGGTCCTATGTGCTGCCAAGTCTGCAAAATGTAACTCTAAAGATCTCCTGTGAAAAGAATATGAAAGTAAATGACTGATTTTAGAAGCAAGAATAAGCCTACATTAATCTCTTGGTGACCCTTGCCCATAAGAACCAAGGGAAAAAAAAAAAAAAAGGAAAAGAGAAGTAGAGATTTTTCCTTTTGTGGAATGGTGAGGACCCAGCCTACATAGTATTAGCACAGAGAGAGTGCAAACAACTTTCCAAGCATTTTCTTATAATAAGAGCATTGAGTCTCATAGCCTGAAGACTAAACTATCAAGGGACATTTGGAGCTTCCACGTTTCAAGGGTTTTCCTTTGGTTATGCATTTTGCTAGAGCAAATAGCTGTCATGGGAACACAAACACACACCTGAACATCTCAAATCCTACAATATAATTGGAGAAATGAGACAGTCATCTCTATTTCATATTTTCCTACATAATCAAACTCAAAAAATGAATATGATCAAAAGGATTCATAAACAGCAAGAAACCTCATGCCCATTACGTTTTTCTCCCTGGCATCATGAAACAAGTGATAAAAAGGTTTAACTTTTATGTTTAGCCCGGCATACAGAGGATTGTGTCTGTGAGTCTGAATTTTTAGCATGAAGCAGATTTGACTTCTTCATTGCTAAGTCAAGGCTGGAGCTAACACACTTCCGCCTCTCTCACCTGTTCCATCTCATTACTTTGGGTTGTGATGGTGGAACAAACAGAGCTTTTCCACCTCAAGTTTTTTTTCTTTTTAATTGAAATCTCTATTGGTACATTACATATACACATCATGATTGCACTCCACAATGGGTATTTGTACCAGTATAAGACACAACTTAATTCTCATTTTTTTCCATAGCCCTACCCACCCTACCACCCCCCTATATACATACAATTTGTTTTCTTTCTTTCAAAAAAACAATGCCAGTGGACCTCACACTCAGTGAGATGGCTTTATTTTTTTAATTATCTTTATGGGTACATTATGAATACACATCATCATCGCATTCAACATTGAGAGCTTGTACCAGAATATGACATGACTTGATTCTCATTTTTTCCCCTTTCCTCCTGCTCTGCATCCCCCCGCCCCGTATATACACAATTTTTGTTTTCTTTTTTCTTTATTATTACCACATTCATTTTTTCCTTGTTATTTACCCTTACACTCTTTCCTTTAAATATTTTAAAAGGCCCTTCTTTGCGGATGACCATGCTGTCAGTGGTAAGTTGTGTTCTCCGTGAGAGTGGGTTCGATCTAACCGAGTGAGTATCACATTTCCCAGGTTCTGAAGTGTAAGAAGCATTTCCTGAAAATGACATGGTCACTTTCTACATGGAAACTGTCAAGGGTCTCGTGCTATGTGAGACACACACAGCAGAGGGCATTGTTTGGTCATACATGAAACAGGGCTGGTACTGATAATAACAAACTAAAAAGGATAAAAAGAAAATGAGTCTAGTACATCTCCCCAAAATAAATGCAAAAGGAAAGGAAGACATATTATTTTTCCCCTAGCTTTTCTTTGTAGGAGTTTAGTGAAAATAACTACAAATTGGAGAAGCATCATTATAGTAATTGATGAAAATCTTTCTATGTAAAATTGGTTCTAAACTAAGAGTGAGGGTTCATTTAGTAAATATGAGATCACATGAGTTTGCAACAAGTTTGCAACATCGTGTATGTACAACTAGCCGCTCTTTTTTTTTTTTTTTTTTAGGTTTTTTGAGACAGGGTCTCGCTTTGTGGTTCAGGCTGGCCCCAAGCTCAGCCTCCAACTCACATCACAATCCTCCTGCCTCTGCCTCCCGAGTGCTGGGATTACAGGCGTGAGCCACCACACCCGGCACTGCGGTATGTGGTACTGGTTGCTGCTGGGTGTGAGTCTCCACACCCAGTATTGTTATGTGGTTACCGGGGAATCGAACCCGGGTCCTTGCGCTTGCGAGACAGGCGCTGGAACCACTGAGCTAACTCCCCGGCCCCTAGCCGCTCTTTTCTTCAACTCATTCATTCATTCATTGATACTTGCATTTATAAAC
The DNA here is from genome assembly GCA_004026965.1 of Petromus typicus. Lineage (NCBI taxonomy): Eukaryota > Metazoa > Chordata > Mammalia > Rodentia > Petromuridae > Petromus > Petromus typicus. Next base: position 49,899 of record PVIR01005923.1, read on the forward strand.
TATTTGATGAGTATATTTTAGGGAAATATCATTTACTAGAGTAAATGTATTTTTACCTATTCTGTGGACATTAATGCTCCAGTGATATGCAACAAAAATCAAGAATTAAGTACATGAATTGAGAAGAAAAATTGCAAATAGTCATAAATACTTGATGAAGATTAAGTGCAGTGCTTTATGAAGTGCGATAGAGGGCTGATTTTATTAATCATAAACAAAGTTTAGAACAAGTGAAATTTGAAGGAAATTGGATATGACAAGGAAAATCAACCACAAAGAGGGAAGGGCAATGTATTACACATAAAGGAAACCCTGCTACAAAAGTCATCATCGGGTGATAAGCCTGAAGCTTATGTGGAATGAAGAAAGATCAATAGGCTTGGAAAAAATAAGGAGGATTAATTAAAGCCGAGAGCTAGGAGAGGTAGACATTGGTCAGGTCATTGATAGGAGACTTACGTCGCTTGCGTTATGGATGAGCTGAAGAATGGTATAAACAAATGTATAGTTTTTAAAATATATGGTCCTAGGAAGAATAAATTGTAGTAAGGATGTTATGAAAATAAAGCTATTTGATGTTTTAAGTTAGAAATGAATAAGATTCATTTGATAAAGGAAAATGGGGATCTGGAGATTAGTCAGGATATATTTCAGCAGAACCACCAGAGGAATAGTGTAGTGCTGGATGTGAATAGTGGAAGAAGAGTCAAGATGCAAAGAGAGAGAGAGGAGATGAGAGAGAGAGAGCACATCAAGGAAAAGTTCTAACATTTTTTGTCTTAAAAAATGGGATGCATAATGAAAACACTTATGGAGGTGCAAAAATATATACCTAGAGATCTGTTCCCAGCATCTGTCATGCCATCTCATTTATTCAGATTTTATAACGTCTGTTCATTAGTAACTTCACTTCCATAAAGAATGACGTGGTTAAGAGGGACCAGGTAACCAGAGACCGAAACATTGTCAGTGTCCATCTGATTCTACAGTACAATTCACTTGTCTCTAAATCTGGTTTTTGTTCCATTAATTCTGCTGGTCTATCTATTGGAAGCCTTTCTGTGCTTCAGCATTATTCCAGGTTGGAGAGAGAAGCCAAACTTAATGCACATTTAGTTGTCTTTTTAGTTTGGCATTGTATAGGTATGGGCAGAGCTGCAAAGATCCTGCTTTTCTTATTGGAAAGTCCTAGCTCCCACAATGGTACCTGCATCCTTCATGATATTTTTATAACATGATCACAAAGAGAAGCTGATTTTGCCTTTGTTATTTCAGACTCCTTGAGATTTTATCCAGGGTAGATTAATTTTAATCTCGATAGTGGTCAAATAATCAATTCAGAAAATGGTTCTGTTCCGTTTTGAAATAATACTACAGCTGTTTATGATTGTGACTTGATTTTTACCAGTCCACCTTCTCTCTCCAATTTATATCATCCAGAAAAACAGATACTTCCTAAAACAATGCTGTCATAATATCTCCCTGTGCTTTGAAGCCTTAAGACTCTTCCTCAGTGTCTTTATTGACAGGAGTCAATCTCTTCTGCTAGGTTTGCAGTGACCCTGAGTTGAGCACTAATAATTTGAAAATTCTGTAGTGTATAAATAAGTGTTCTACTTCCATCGAGCCAGTTTTTAACTTTGTTTTCCTCCTCTGTTTATGAGTAATTGCTTACCTCCTGGACCACTACCCTGTCTCCTAAAGATCCACACAAAATCCCAAATCTTTTAAAGCTGTAAGATTAGTTTTGCTTTCCTAACTTGTAACAATGGTTTATGACATTTGAATATTGTACACACTAATATATATATATGTGTGTGTGTGTGTGTGTGTGTGTGTGTGTACACATACATATATGGATCCAATAAAAATGTAAAGTTCCAGAAGGCATGATCATTTTAGAATTTTTATAATCCTTATTATGTTCTCCAGAGCATAGCACCAAGTTGACTGCGAATATACATAGTATTCTGCTTTTTTAAATGAACAGTTCACTCTGACACTTGTTTTTCTCATTTATTAATAGTGTAATGCTGTTACTTCTAACCACTAAATGTACATTATTCTCCTATAAAATTTCTAAAGAAATCAAAATGTAGAGCTAGAAATTTCCCCTTTCTTCTTAATTCTTAAAATCCAACCAGACTGTTTTAGAAACTTTGTGAAATCAATATATGTGGCCTAATACCTCCCTACTGACCTGTCAGGTTGAGTACCTGGGTTACAGCCATTTAAGTGTTGCTGCATTTCTATTAAATTTATCTAGTGGATCATCCTATGACATGTTCATAAAACTTTCTCTTCCATAAAAATTGACAGAATCACCTATTTCTAAATAGAAAGTAGAGAAAACTCTACAGATTTGTAAAATTGGCTTTGAAATGAAAATAGTGTATTTTACTAGAAAATATTTGATTTAAAAATTGATTTGAAGACAGAGTCATCTTTTATAATTGAGATACTCCACTTGTTCATTTTCTTTTCCTAGAATTCCTTAAAATATGAACAGATATTGTGTAGTAAAAAGAATCCTTACCATGAAGGAAATAGTCTCAGCAAATCATATTGCCTTCACTTAATTCATTTTCTTTGGGAGACCCCAGATTTGTAATAGTATAAGCCTTACACTCTCAGGAATTGCGACTTTTTCCTTGTCTTGTTTTTTCTTTAATAATTCTTGGAAAAGTGAAGAAGAGAGAAATGGAGAAAGAGAGAAAATTGAAAAGGGAAGAGAAGAAATGGAGAAAAGGAGAGAAAGAGATAAGTGTATGATTCAGCTATATATAACCAAAAGAAAAAACCTCAACACAAATTTCTTCATCATAACAAGATAGATTGTTTTACATACCAAGAAAGTCTCAATAAAGAACAATTACAAGATTCATTATTCAACTGCTTATCATTCAGAAGGTAAAGTGTAGGAATATAAAATGTTGTCATTTGCTATTTTTCCTTCCTTAGTACATTAGCTCAGACGGGTTCATCTCTTGGTCACAAGACGGTAACAACAGCTCTAGTGGACTGAAACTCTCAGCAAGACACAGAAGTGGAATAAAGAATTATTTCTTCCCCCATGATTTTTTTCTTCTCAGTGGGAGGAAAAATAATTGCTCAGAATCCTCTCAGCCAACCTCATTTTACATGTCTTTCATTGAGTTGTGCAGTATGCTCAGGATTAACTCGTTTTGAACAACATGGGCTTTACTACCAGCATCTGCTTAGATGAAAACCCAGGAAATTGGTTTTAAGTTGGCCTGCCACCTGCTCATGTGCCCTGCAAGTTCAGAATGTCTTTGAGTTTTTAAATGGTTGAGGAAAAAAAGAGTAATATTTTGATGATGTGACAATACATAAAGTCCGTATTTCATCAAATACAATTTTTGTATGTAAATACTTTAATTGGAGCACAGCTTTTCTTGCTCATTTTTTTTTTTTTTTTTTTTTTTGTAGCTGCTACATTGGCAGAATGTGAACTGCAGTTACCATAAGCCACCTTTTGGGTCCTGAAGCCTAAACTCTTTGCTAGTTAACCCTGTGTAGACAGTTTTGCCGACACTTACCTTAAAACTATCGACTCTTCATCACTGAATGACCCTCTCCCTGAACAAAAAAGAATGTGCCTTTTAAAGTTAATTTTCCTCATGAAATTATCTTCAAGAAGATAAAGTGAATGTCTAAAGAACAGGCATCTCCCATGTGTGAGAGAGAGCAGGGATTGTTAAGGTTCATGCACATTTTACGTGAGTAATCATGCCTCGTGTGTAAAGAATTTACTGCCACATTGTCATCAACCCAGCCTGAGGACAGGGCAGCTGAGTTCATAGTGAACTGTGATGAAGGTGAGCACTGTGTCACTCCTCTGGCGATGCCGATGAGTTCAGGTGTGAAGGTGTTGTTGGAATTTACTCCAAAGGAGACATTTGATTCTAAGATATTTTCTCCTCTGGTGTGGGAAGTTGATTAAGAGAAAACAATGCAAGGAAGGTGAGGTGAGATGCTAGATGAATGGGAGAGCACAGAAATATATGGAAGATTTCTGAGAAATACTTGATAGGTCAGAAGATTTCTGGGAAATAGTTGATAGGTTGCTGGCGCATTTCCTGTTGGAGTCAGGGAAATCTGCTGAAGCAGAAGAGCCCCAGAGGGACAAAGAGATGGTAATGACATTAGTGAAATAGCACAGTCCTGTGAAAGCCGGCTGTGACCTCTGGTTTCAGTTGAGAGTGGGGTCAGCATTCTCGACATCCCATGATTTTTGGAGGACCACTGAAGACATATGTGTGTGAAGAAGAGGTTGGTTGGGTAACTCAATTCTATTTCTTTTATCTCTCTTCCATACTACTTCTGATATCAGGCACAGTCTATGCCAACCTAGCAAAAATATAATGCTAAATAAACAACCCCTTTAACTCAGACATCCACAGGCGACTCCCCCGTGACTCTGCCTGGGTTATCTGAGCACTGAAGTATGGATCAAGATGAAAGAAAGGCCTATTGACAAAGTCAAGATATACTCTGAGACAAGGACCAAAGCATAATAGTTCAATTCAAAACCCACATAAATCCATTGTGAGTAAATGCTGTCCAATGGCATTGTAACAGAGAGTGCATAGCTTTAAATTGATTTCCTTTTGATGTAATAAAAACGTTGCATGAAAGAGATGTTGAAGCATGACTTTTGATGTAAAGTAACATAACTTGCATTTTAAAGTAGAAAACCTTTTGTTGATAATAGTCTATTTGATTCAGTGCCATGTGGCGAGTGTTTGCTGTAGGTTATAAATTCGTTTTGAACTAACTATAATTCATAAATCATTACTTATGAGTGATTTATAGGAGATCTCATTAATTGTAATAACACAAAGACCTTGAAGTAAGCAAGAAGTAGAACATAAAGCTAGATCTGGATATAGAGAAAGAGGAAACACCTGTATCTTATAAGTAGTATCAGTATAACAGATTTGCATATGTTGCTATGATAGTACATTCTTGATCATATTGGTTTTTTCTACCACAACATTGAGCAAAATATATTATGGTTACCCTCATTTTTTCATAATAAATTGAGCTTTTTTGGTACATTTTAGGAATGCTTTATAAATGTACGGCCATCATTTTATTTGTTATGTACAGAATGTTATATTTTGATTATTATGGGTAATAATTGCATATATTATGGATCAGCATTAACAAAAGGCTTGACTGCACTGTAGTGATATTTTTCCAATGATGAGGAAGTGAAATACCCAGAAGAGAATTCTTCTTCCTGACTTGAGCATCACGGACGTTCAGAGCAAGACATGAGTTCTGTACAATGTGGAATGTATGTATGAGGCCTACGCTGTGGACCACTGGGAGGGCAGCCTTCATTGTACTGTATTTGAAACAGGAAAAAACAGCAAGTGGCTGAGTAAAGACTGATATTCTTCATCTCTTCCCTATTGCCATTCAAGCAGAGTGTCGATGTATATGGCTGGAGGATTCTGAGGAGTCACCATGTGGGAGGTGGGAGATGGAAGGGAGAGCAGGGTCCAAGGATCCCGGCTCTGAAAACATAATCACTTTGTGTGCCAGGCAATTCTCATGCATTTTCTATGCCTGATAGACTTGAGAGGTGAATGGTATGTGGAGGAATTATTTAGATACAGTTACACACAAATGAGAACTTTTCCATGGTGGTAATCGCTGGAGATGTAGACAGCTTTCTACTAGAAAAAGGAGACTAAAATGGCTTTTTAAATTTGCAGTGAGAGATAAACTTCGGTCTAACAGATCTTGTCAAAATACGAGTGGGACAATGGCATCACCTCTAAAGCCTGGACACAGAACTCATGCGATTACTCAGGCCTTGTTTAATGCTTGTTTCTCATCAAAGGTTTCATTCATGTTCAGGTACGCTGAGGCCAGCAGACCTGGAGGAATCTGCTGGGGAAGGTGAAGGAGCTTTTTCTGTTCACGATTCTTGAGGAAGTAACAGTATACCAAGGAGGGGGCCATGCCAGGAGCTGCCAGGAGGAAGGAGGAGCAAAGGAAAGAGAGGGCAAGAGCCCCTCCCGTGGTTCACAAGTGAAGCAAGAACAGAAGTTTTGGCAGAATCTAGGGTAGCGGGTCTGCTTTTTGCTGCCTGGCACCTGGTCCTGGGATGCTGACAGCAGTGGGGTGCTGACTGCAGTGTGAGGACTCTATGAGAACCTGGACGTTGGTGTTGGACTGACTGGCTTGCATGAGTCATGGTAGAAGGAAAATCCTTTACTATTTCTAGAAACAGAACAGGGCTGGAAATGGCTGCCTCTTTTGGGTCAGTCAGGTCCTGGATATCAAAATATCGGAAAATGTAAGCCATAATTAAAATTTTAGAGGTATAATTAGATATTAACTCCTCAGCACTTTTGCATGGTCATTTTCCTGGCTACCTATTGTACAGAAGGCTTTGTTGGCAGAAGGCTAATTGAAGACCAGCAGATATAACCCCTGTGGTCAAGGTTTGCTGGCTAGTGGAGGAATCAAACCCAGGAACAGACAATCGCAAATTGTGTGAAAAATCCACATAGAGCAACTGTAACAAGATCATGTGAGGAGTCCAGAAAAAATGAGCAGTAACTCAAACTCTGTTGATCCAGCTTCTTCATGACAGTAGGAAAAGACACCAGGATAAGCATCTTTAGCTAGAAAGTGATATAGAACTTCAAATATCTGCTTCTTGAGATCAATATTCTTATCAGTATTCTTCTGAATGTGAGTATATGTTTAAGGATCACTAATAGCAGCTGCTTTTCTTGAGAGGAACATTTCCTATTATTGGAAAGAGCTTCCTTGCAATCTTGTATTTATTATATAAGTGCAGCTATTTACAAATATTAATTTATAACAATGAGCTCAGAACCAGAGATGCTTTATAGTCTACAGAAGGACCAGACCTTCTTCTTCGGGCTCCTGATTTTAGACATGGGAATGATGACCATGAAACTGATCCTCTTATTGATACTGTCTTCATTTCAGTGGTTACTGGGAATAATTGAAAGATCTTTTTCATTTGCTACTGGTTTCTTCCAAAGCTTTGACTTATATTGGCCAAATACTGTTCCTTGAGAATAACTAAAAATAGCGTTCTTTAAAAAAACATATTTCCTGCAAGATGAAATCAGGGTTCTTAAAGTTAACATCACCAGCCCTTGGCAGTCCAGAGCCCATTGCCTCCTGGCTTCCTTCCCCAGTCTCTTCTCAGGTCCTATTTGCCTGTTACAGGAAATGTCTGCTGCTCCCCGGATACACTCACATATTTCACATGTCCTTGTCTTGGTTAAGGTTGAGCCCTCTACCTAAAGCTCCTTCTTTTCCTTCCTGCACCAGTTCTTACAACACCTACATCAGCTCACCTGCTTCCTTAAGCCCCCCCCCCAATTTCCCAGAACAAATCAACTTACTCTGACATTAGTACTTTTGTACCAATAGATGTTGTCTCATATCAATGAACATGCATTATTGTACTTTGTCTTTTTGCTATCTGTCTTACCTTTTGAATTAAAATTCCCCCAGGGAAAAGAATTATATTTTGCATCTTTATATGCCTAGTGTGTAACATGCCCAGCTTACAGAAGCAACAAAAACAGAATGATAATACAAATAATATCTAATATTTACTGAATCCTGACAACATGGCAGACATTATGTAAGTTCTTTAGCTGCATTAACTAATATCACCCTTACAACCCTAAGGTGGATGTCATATTGTTGTTCTCCTTTTCCAGCAGAGGAGATGCTACTGAACTGTAGGACAGATATGTAAGTTGCCTAAAATGACCCAAAATGTTTATTAAATTAGTACATTTTTATTATTTGGTAGTAAGCTACTACTGAAGCTACTTTTTATTCTTGCCAAAAGATTTGTGGAAGAGACCTTGCCTCTTGGGGTGAAGGATTTATACTGAGATGAGGAAAAGTTATTACACATGAGCCCCAGTTCATGCTAAGTCTTTTGAATGGGAAATGTAACAGGTACCACGTGCTCCTTTGGGAGGCCTCCTGGTGCTGGAAAAGATCAAACACATGAGTAATTTTATTTCCTGTCTGCAAATTTATTCAAAATCAGTAAACCTAGGACACAAAGAGATGTGTTCTATCATGCTATTCTTTCTGTATATAAAAATTACATGTCTTGAGAAATGATGTAACATGTGGCACGTCAGAGAGCCATTGGATGTAATATAATGAACTGAGGTGAATCTCTAGAAGTTTATGTGTGCATATGCAGTTTCTTTTTCAGGATGCCTTCACAGGTACCACAGATAAGTTGCCAGTGCTTACAAACGAACTCACTCCCCACGGAAACGTATTTTAAAGAAATTAACTGTGAAAAATACTTCCCATTTACTTTTGTTCTTATAGCAGCATTTCTATGGAGTGTTTGAAATCATAGTGCACTGGGGCGAATGCGTCAAGCCCTGAGCTCTGAGCTCAATTCTTTGCATGCTAACCACACACATTCTTGCATGCTCCTTTTTCTATGATCACAATTCTTTTTCTTGGAAAGCAAGCTTTGGCAAATGATAGTTTGGGAAGTGAGAGTTCCTATGTCAGAGGAGTTCTGTAAGTATAACGAAGGCCACAGGCAGCTTCATGGCTATGCATTTGGGTTAAGAAGGTCCTAATCTTGGTTCATGGTCTGCTGTCACTCGTTTCAGATTCTTAATAATCTTTAAGATGCCATCTCACATTTTTATTTTGTGGGAGGCCCTGCAAATGATATAGTCAATTCTAAATAAGACTATGTGAATTCTGTAGCACATATTGCCCGGCACATACAATGATGTTCAATGTAATGTCATTGAACTCATTTTGCACAATAGCTTTAGTTTTTTAGGTTAAACCCCAAGGCCTTGTTTTCTGAGATTTTCCATTCTGGTTTGGATGCTGGAACTAATGGTGAGGTTCATCACATATGTCCTCATGCATTTGGGTCACAGTTAGTAAATACGTAACAGTCTACCTCATCGGTCTACTTCTCTGTGATTACAGCTCTAATAGAATGCAAACTATGATAGCTGCCAATTCGGATACGAGGAACATCTTTTAAAAATAATAAGCCATCTAGTTCAGTGAGACATTAGAATTGTCTCTATTAGTCTGACAAATAATGGTTTTAGCTGATAAAGTATGTCACCAATATTACTCCATAAAGACCGTTGGAAAAGTTCTAATACTCTTCTCTTGCTTCTATTATGTTTTCAGACCATCTGAATTCCAGAAGGACCAACACCAGATAAATTATGAATGTTGAACAAGATGACCTTACATCCACAGCAGATAATGATAGGTCCTAGGTTTAACAGGGCCCTATTTGACCCCCTGCTTGTGGTGCTGCTGGCTCTTCAACTTCTTGTGGTGGCTGGTCTGGTACGGGCTCAAACCTGCCCTTCCGTGTGCTCCTGCAGCAACCAGTTCAGCAAGGTGATTTGTGTCCGGAAGAACCTGCGTGAGGTTCCAGACGGCATCTCCACCAACACGCGCCTGCTGAACCTTCATGAGAACCAGATCCAGATCATTAAAGTGAACAGCTTCAAGCACTTGAGGCACTTGGAAATCCTTCAGCTGAGTCGGAACCATATTCGAACCATTGAAATCGGGGCCTTCAATGGTTTGGCCAACCTCAACACTCTGGAACTCTTTGACAATCGTCTTACTACCATCCCGAATGGAGCTTTTGTATATTTGTCTAAACTGAAGGAGCTCTGGTTGCGAAACAACCCCATCGAAAGCATCCCTTCCTATGCTTTTAACAGAATCCCTTCTTTGCGTCGACTGGACTTAGGGGAATTGAAAAGGCTTTCGTACATCTCAGAAGGTGCCTTTGAAGGTCTCTCCAACTTGAGGTATTTGAACCTTGCCATGTGCAACCTCCGGGAAATCCCTAACCTCACACCACTTATAAAACTAGATGAGCTGGATCTTTCTGGGAATCATCTGTCTGCGATCAGGCCTGGCTCTTTTCAGGGGTTGATGCACCTTCAAAAACTCTGGATGATCCAGTCCCAGATTCAAGTGATTGAACGGAACGCCTTTGATAACCTCCAGTCCCTCGTGGAGATCAACCTGGCTCACAACAATCTAACACTACTGCCTCACGACCTCTTCACGCCCTTGCACCATCTAGAGAGGATACACTTGCATCACAACCCTTGGAACTGCAACTGTGACATCCTGTGGCTCAGCTGGTGGATAAAAGACATGGCTCCCTCCAACACAGCTTGCTGCGCCCGGTGCAACACTCCTCCCAGTCTGAAAGGGAGGTACATTGGGGAGCTCGACCAGAATTACTTCACATGCTATGCTCCAGTCATTGTGGAGCCCCCTGCAGACCTTAATGTCACTGAAGGCATGGCGGCTGAGCTGAAATGTCGCGCTTCCACGTCCTTGACATCCGTATCTTGGATTACTCCAAACGGGACAGTCATGACACATGGGGCTTACAAGGTGCGGATAGCTGTGCTCAGCGATGGTACATTAAATTTCACGAATGTAACCGTGCAAGATACAGGCATGTACACATGTATGGTGAGTAATTCTGTTGGAAATACTACTGCTTCGGCTACCCTGAATGTTACCGCAGCAACCACCACTCCTTTCTCTTACTTCTCAACTGTCACAGTAGAGACTATGGAACCTTCTCAGGATGAAGCACGGACCACAGATAACAATGTGGGGCCCACTCCAGTGATTGACTGGGAGACCACCAACGTGACCACCTCTCTCACGCCACAGAGCACAAGGTCAACCGAAAAGACTTTCACCATCCCAGTGACTGATATGAACAGTGGCATCCCAGGAATCGATGAGGTCATGAAGACGACCAAAATCATCATTGGGTGTTTTGTGGCCATCACACTCATGGCAGCAGTGATGCTGGTCATTTTCTATAAGATGAGGAAGCAGCACCATCGGCAAAACCATCATGCTCCAACAAGGACTGTTGAAATCATCAACGTGGATGACGAAATCACAGGGGACACACCCATGGAAAGCCACCTGCCCATGCCTGCCATAGAGCATGAGCACTTAAACCACTATAACTCTTACAAATCTCCCTTCAACCACACAACAACAGTGAACACAATAAATTCAATACACAGTTCAGTGCATGAACCGTTATTGATCCGAATGAACTCAAAAGACAACGTACAAGAGACTCAAATCTAAAACACTCACAGTTACAGAAAACAAACAATCAAAAAGAAAAGACAGTTTGTTAAAAATGACACAAATGACTGGGCTAACTCTACTGTTTCAAAAAAGTGTCTTTACAAAAAAAAAACAAAAAAGAAAAGAAATTTATTTATTAAAAATTCTATTGTGATCTAAAGCAGACAAAATTATGTGTATTCCTCAGAACCTGTTTTGCTGCACTTATTTACTATTTTCCCACATTTCGTCCCTTCCTTCTTTGATTGCCATATTTTTCATAGATCTCAATTCCCTAAAGAACTGGTCTAGGAAATTTTGTAAGAATTCTGTTATACTTTGAGATTTTTATGGTGAATTCTAGTGGTGAGATCTAATCTATTCTCTCTCTCTCTCTCTCTCTCTCTCGTCTTTCTCTCTCCCTCTTCCTTTCTCTTTCTTTTTTTTTTTTTCTTTTTTCCCTCATGCCCTTATGAAGTAGTCCAATGGGGAATGCAATATTAGAAATAGATTTTTAAGAAAGAATGAGGAAAATGCAAGATCTTATATTTTTCATGTAATGACCTGTTCTGTATTTATGAGGAGGACCCTTCTGGGGAAAGAAAAAAAAACAAACAACAGATTAATTTACATATGAATATCTATAAAACCCATGACTTTTCAACAACTCTAGAACCAGAATTTGTAGTTCAAAAGCTTAAAATATGATTATAAATAAAATATTGTTGGTTTTTCTGTACCTGTACACAACTCATTTGTAGTATGCTAATTAGATCTCCTATATTCTAAGAAAGAAAATACTACAGTATTCTTTATAGACACAATGTCCATCTCGACTGGGTTCTGCTTTACTAATTGACTTGAGCTTCAGATCAGTATTAAAGGATGCTGTGATATTTTTCTCTTTTCATTAGGACTATCCTCTGTGGAATGCACAGATTCAAAAATAGTGATTTTGTGAAGTAAACTCAATTCCACTTGGAAGCAAATATTAGTATAATTTATTTACTGTCTTCTAAATAAAGTTTCACTGGCTAGATGAAATGTAACCACAAAAAGTGGGAATTTTCTAAACCATTTAGAGTTGGAAAAGAAAGTTTGTTTTTGAGTGTTAAAATCTTAGTACAACAATAACTATTAAAGACTCCCTGGGTGCTAAATACTAATTTTGGTATCATGAGTACACAAATAGGACCTAGATCCTATCCTTGGTTAATTCTCAGTCTATACGAAAAATGATTAAAGAAATAATCCAAATTTTTTTAACTAGAGGTCACTTCTCATTTAGAGGTGGATAAACTGTCATTTCCTACTCTGAAGTTTCAAAATATCGGGTTAATTTATGATGTAAACATTCTGCCATGTGTATTCCATCCTTTAGCAGAATTGACTTTATTTTTCCAAGTGCAGGTTCCTAAGATTTAAGGAAATAAGCATATAGACTTACTCTGATAGACAGATGACAAACAGCAAGAGATAGCAATGTATTTTTTTCAAGGTCAAAGGCAATTTATTTTAGCAATGCCTTTATAAATTTAGGTTAATTTACTTACAGGCCCATCACATCCAGATTTTTTACAAATATTCAAAGTCCAAAAATTGGTTTAACTGCCAAAGGCCAGAATCTGGTCCTAAAATAAAAGAACAGATTCAATCCAAAGAATGTTAACATTATCTATTCAAACAAACAAATAAGACAAAACAACTGTGTCCACATATGTAGAACAGACTAGTAGTAACTCTGTGGCAATTTGGGAAATGCTCTCCCCTTCAAGAGAAGCATAAGAGTCCTCTGTGCCACAAAATAACTGGATACAACCTGCTAATACAATGTTGATGTAATTCATTAGGGTACTTTTAAGGAACTAAGGGGAAATTTTCATAGGGGAACATATATTAACTTCCAAGTAAAAATGGGATGTTTGAATTGTGCAGTTCAGCACTTTACTAGTATTTTAATGTATTATAGGTGACAGCTATCTTTTTTTCTGTATAGTGAAATATGTGCATCTTATCACTGGCTTGGAAACCTGCCACCTCGGTGGTGAAATAAGAATCGACTAAGCTGAAGAAATCTTCAGCTCCTAATGGATGAGCAGGGTGGATACTCACATTTAATTCTACAGGCTGGACCTCACGCTGGGGTTGTGCGGTCTCCAGGTGTGAAAAACCAATCATTACTAGCAAAGTAGGTCAGAGAAATGTGCGGAGAGGATAGCAAATGAATGAGATCACACATAACTTTTGCTTTTATTTTTCAATGGCACTTTCTCTGTTGTTGCTTTTTTTTCCCCTTCTTCTTCTTCTCCTTCCCTTTGGTAGAAACATAATTCACATTTGCTTTTACTGTGGAGCAGACACAAGCAATAAGAAAACACATGTTGTCCATCCTTTCTGGAATTATTCATTTATTGAACGTACTTAATACTGTATTCCTAATCTGTGAATCACACACACACATGCAAGCACCCTCCAGTAAATATCTACAAGAATAAGGGAGGGCCAGTGCAAAGACCTGTAAATTAAGAGAGAAGGGGGTTTTGCTTTTTCTGCTTGGCTTGTGCTCACCCAGTTATGTTTATAGATGCTAAACCTGTTTCATTTTGAGCTTATAATTCTTAAGGAGTTCATCGCAGCATCAAAGACCCCTTGTCTGTGAACAGTAACTGAGCAGTTGGATAAACTCTGCTAAGCAGAATGAAAAGGGGACTTGCACTAGAAATAAACAGCTTAGAATCTCAAGCATATGATTCAGACCATGAGAAGATTATGGTAGTTTTAAAGAAGACATTTAAAAATATATACTGATGAAAGATTAATTAGATGGACTGACTTCAGGAGTGCATTTAGAAATTCTTAAAAGGTTTAGGAGATGAAGAATGGAGGGCTGTAAAATAGTATTTGAAGAAAACTAAAGTGAATTCTAGGTATTATTTTATTAGCTTCATATTAATCTGTATTCGTCAGCAGCAGCTGACCTGATTTGTCAGAGATGTACATGCTGGGAATGCACTCAGATCAGCAGAAAGCCTGTGCGGTGGTTTGTATACCTGGTCTACCCTCACACCAAATCAGTCACATGTCTCATCTCTTTATGCTGTGTCAAGGCCAATGGGGAGATGCATCCTGAAATATGTGCACCGAACTTACGCCATTTTCAATTAACCACAGGAAATCCACTGTGTGTGTGCATGCATATGTGTGTGTGAATGCATATGTGTCTGTGTGTCTGTGTATCTGTGATTCTTACTCATTGCTAGTTATAGTATGAAGGCTGTTTAGGGAAATATCAAAGAGGGTTTATAAAGAAGATTCTTCAATGTCTTTTTCTATTTGAAACTCTTACTTCTTATAGTTGGCTAAAACTTAGGTCTCTTCAAATCCTCTGGCTATGTCCAGATAGATTTTTGTTGGCAAAATCACAGAGAAAAATCTTAACATAGCTTCATGTTTTCTCATATTACAAATTTTATAGAGTGAATGATGACCTTTTCCAAAGACTCATATAGATCATTTCATCATGAGACAGTGATCAATATTCTTTAAGGTTTGTGTATGACTGCCCTTAGGCTTTATAATCAGAGAATTCAAAATTAGCATATTGATGCATACATATTATGAAATCAATATTACAAAATCAATATGGATGTGATAGAAATCAAATACTTTTCCATAAATAATGGAAAAGTGAATTTCCTGAGAAAGAAAACAAATATTTTTTAATAAAAGAACTTTGTTGACACCTGAAAAAATTAAGTGGGTGGCCCCAACATAAGCAACAATTCCAAGGTAAATTGATTGAGGCATAAGCATGATTCTGTTTCTTATCCTTCTGGAAAAATATTAAAGTTGTTCAGATAACTAGAAGATTTAGATAAATACTTATAAACACAGTGCTTTAAAGTCATATAATTTTAAATAATTCATTTAATTGCTTATTTGGTGCTTCCGCTTACTAGTTCTAATAAAGGCTTTCAATATAATGACATCATTAAATATCACAGCCAAAGCTGATGAGGCTCAGGGTAGAGCGCTTGCCTAGCATGTGCAGAGACTCAGGTTCTAGTCCTAGCACAGAAAAAAAGAAAACAAAAACAGTAGCAGAACATTTGAATGTCTGAGGTATAAGTAATTACCCACCCAGAATCCAATTTTTTGTTTCTTATCCAACATAAGAGCATGGAGTCTCTCAGCTGTGGGGTAACCAGCTGCAGTACGCCAGGAACAAAGGGTGTAGGTATTCCTACATAGCCTTGGAGGCAGGGATAGGATATTAGGAAGTAGAAAGGTATGATACTATCTTCTAATTGGTGGGTCTCCTTATGATGAGGTGATGACATCAAGGGGCAGAAGGGAATATGGAGCATCATGGGAAGAAGTAGGAGTGTCTTTGGCTGGAGAGGCCATGTTGGCTTTGTTCCCTTATCGGTGGGAACACAAGGCATTATGGGAAGGAGTGAGGTATTTTACCACAGGGATTACGGGAAAGAATGAGGTAGTTTGGGGTAGAGAAATACCACACTGGTTCTGTTCTGGATGAGGCAGACCTATTAAAGATCTCTCCCAGAACTATTTGTACACGTGATTATATTTGGTTTAAATATGATTTCTATGTAACACCTACTTCTGATAAAAATGAATCTAAGAACTTGCCTTCCAAAACCCAACATTCTATTTTCTCCCTTCTTTTACTAAAAAGAAATAAGAGTTCCCAGACACACTATGTATGAAGAGGAAGCAGCTGTGATACTATTGTCTTCCTGTCCTCTATCTGATACAGAAAATGATACATCTGGTTTCATGAGAGACAAAGAAAATCTTATAAAATTAATATATCATACTGTCAGTTAGGAGCCAAATTTAGTTACTGAATGAAACATTTCTCGAAAACGTACTAGTTGATATCATTCTGCTTCTTAAAGTGCTACAGACAGAATTTCTGAGAAGTTAACTTTTCTTAGTACTACTTGAGAACTGTATATAAATTTGACAAACTTATATAATGAAATTTTACAACCACCATTTGGTGGTAGCGAGCAAAAATATCATTAATTTTGGTCATATCAGTAATAAATCAAAACAGAAAAATTGGAAGTGTTCCAAGACAAAGAATACATGCAGTTATTTTGATACAAACATGCAATATTGAAGAAACCTTTGTATTTTGTAAACTGTCACATATAATAGGGAACATATATAACCTCTGCATAAAATATGGAGAGTGATAATGTAACAAAAGTTCAGATCTGGAAGCTTCACCTTTCAATATTTTGCCTGATAAAGTAGTTATATTTTCTCTGCTTTATTATACATTTGATCCTGAATTGCTAAACTTGACTCGTACAAATAATATCACACCTGTCCTCATCTAGTCCCCCAAAAGTAGTGAGTATCTGTTTTTATTTATCTGAAAGAAAGAAGCAGTTTTGTTTAAAGAGGGGCCAGCTATTCCGTGAAGAGTGAAATCCATTTTAATTTATTATTTCTAAGCCCGAGACATTGCGACAGTCCCCTAGAACTAATTCAGTTCTAGTTCAGTGATCATCCTGGGTTAATATGTCACTAAGACTCCAGAGTGACAATTTGTCTCCCTTCTCTGGCCCTTGTTTCAGCCCTAAAAGAAGTAAAAATTGTATAGAACGCAGCCAATGCTGTTTAAGTACAGTTGCCAGTTTTGTAAATGGTGAGTTTCCTAAGAAAAAATGAAGGAGTCTTCAGTCTCACAGAACATATTAAAATATACATAAAATAATTTTGTTTTATTCTATATACATATACTTTGTATGGTGCTACACAAAGTTTTAATCAAATAATGGAATCATCATGAAAATTTATTCTTTAAATTCATCAAGTGCTTTCAAGTCGTGTTGAAATGGATTTTACCATCAAATGGCTAGTTCCATTAAAAAATTTACAAAGTGAGAGTCAGAAATAATAAAGTTTCTCTTTCTAGGAGCCTTTATGCATGCAAATGTATGCTTAAAAATTGTTTGTCAGCATTAATGGTCTGTTTGCAGAAATAACTTCAGTTAAATATTACCTTAGAAATGTCTCTCAGTGAGGTGTTAGTGCTTGAAACATTTTCAAGTGTCTTGCAAATAAGACACTCTAAAAATTATGGTGTTATTTATAGGCTCAGGGTTTTTTGTTGTTGTGGTTGTTGTTTTTTTTTGTTGTTTTGTTTTTGTTTTGTTTTTTGGTTTTCAATATTTGTCCTTACCCTATATATTGCACATTTTATCAGTGATGATCATTCCTAAAATGTTTTAATATTTTCCAAAAGAACTATAAGATAAGAACCCAACCCTACACTCCCACAGTTCATTGTACAATTTGGTTTTTAGTCCTGAGAAATATTGGAGTAACTCACTGTGAGCAAATGATCTCCCAGGCCGGGGATATAGCTCAGTGGTTCCGGCACCTGTTTTGCAAGCACAAGGGCCCAGGTTCGATCCCCGGTAACCACATACAATACTGAGTGTGGAGACTCACGCCCAGGAACAACCAGTATCACATACCACAGTGCCAGGTGTGGTGACTCATGCCTGTAATCCCAGCACTAGGGATGCAGAGGCAGGAGGATTGCTGTGATGTGAGTTGGAGGCTGAGCTCAGGGCCGGCCTGAACCACAAAGCGAGACCCTTTCTCAAAAAACCTAAAAAAAAAAAAAAAATGATCTCCTGGGCACTATACTAGCAGTGCCTCTTCTGTTTTTATTTCTCAATCTCACTTGAACAATCCATACATCATGACGCATATAACCTCTACTTCTGAGAGATAGGGTAATTTTACAATATTGGAAAATATGTTAAAAATGAAAGATTATTTCAACAAATTAAAGGGCTGATAAAACAGTGTATGTTGAACTTTAAAAATTTAAAAATCACACTATGTTAATTCTTCTCGCTGTGAACATTCTCATCCCATCACGCTTGTCCCATTCTGAAGCAGCTCTGCAAGTCCTCTTTCATATGTGTCATTAGTAGCCCTGTCATGGCTGCCTTGGTGTCCCGAATCAATGCAAAACATTTATCTTCTCTGGTCATTTTTATTTTCTGCAAGCACCAGAAGTCATTAGATCTGGTGAACAAGATGGATGAGGACACACTGTGAGATTTTTATGAGTTTGCCTTTCCCTTGGATGGCACTTGACCTCAGTATCCATTATAAATGGGTATATATTTGTTTCTTTGCCATACCAGGAATCGAACTAAAGACCTTGCACTTGCCAGGCAAGTGCGGCGCCACTGAGCTAGCTCTGTAGCCCAATACACTCTATTTGTTTTATTATCACACTTCACAAAAGCAATCTTGAAAAAGGACTTCCAGAACTGCTTCACAAAGGGGCAAGAGAAATGGCACAAATGCAAACAGACATAATGTAAAGGTGAATAATGCCAATTGCCTTTTAATATAATTTTTAAACTTTCAACATTCAACATATATTTTAATCTCTGCTTGTATATAATTTTATGAACATATGCAATGCCACCAATACTATGAGACCAGTTATTTTCATACAAACAAAATATACAAACAAAATACACAAAAATACACAAACATGATGGAATAGAAGACAGAAAACAATAGGGAAAGGAAAGAAGTAAATGAGAGAAGTTCAAAATGCTTTGATTATATTACATTGAATTGTATTCATTTATACAGTAACTATTAACTCTGATGTCCTCTGAGTCCCTGGCTATGCAGAGTTCTACAAAATCCAGACACACCCCACACCATAGGGTGATCGAATTGGCTCGGTGAGCCCAGGTGCTTCTCCTTTTGCCCTGAAAAGTCCATCGGATACTAGCACAGGGAAAACCAATCTCCTTGGCCACATGCTTCCTTGATTGGCTGTTTGGGTCCTTGATGTAGTTTAATGTTTATTGCATTGTTCATGTTCATCCCAGAACGTATTATTGACCGGTTGCTAGAACGCCTATGCGTAGCTTGGGCAGGACAAGGACAAGATCAAATACTAGTAATGTTAAACTTCCAAGAGCAGTTTCCGCAAAGCACTCTGGGAAGTCCAACAGTCGCAGAGGAAGCCCAGTTGTCCCTGAAAGAAATTTTGGAGTTTAGCGCGCTAACAGTTACACCACTC
>PVIR01005924.1:0-69231 GCA_004026965.1 Petromus typicus
TCTTCTTCCATGGCTTTATCGTGTGTCTGTGTGTGTGTAAACTGAGGTAAAGAAGACCTCTAGGCCAGGGATTTAGTTCAGTGGTTCTAGCATCTGCCCAGCAAGCACAAGGTCCCGAGTTTGATCCCCAGTAACTACAGGCCATAATGCTGGGTGTGGTGGCTCATGAATGTACTTCCAGCATTTGGGAGGTAGAGGCAAGATTGCTGTGAGTTTGAGGCCAGCCTGAACTACAAAGTGAGACCTGGTCTCAAAAAAAAGAAAAAAAAGAAAAAAAGAGGACCCCTAAAGACTTGCAAAGATCACACCAAACCAACAGTAGACTTCAAAGTCCGATGTCAGAGGAGAGAAGCGTAATAAAGCACCTATGTTTACAAAGTTTTGTGTAACTTTTAATGAAACCGCTACAATTCCCCTCCTGGAACTTGCAGCTGTCCTCGGATTTTTATCTTCTTTTGAAGTGGTTAAACTGGGTCACCAGGAAGGCAGCTCAGACACATGCAGAACCTGCAGGGTTAAAACAGTGGAGGACAGGTTGAGCCAGAGTGCTGTGTTATGTCTGGGGAAAGTCCATGGAAGTAATTTTAAACTCCTCTGTTTTCTCTCAGTTCCTTCCTTCGGGCTTATGTATAAATTATACCTCTCTCTCCAGGTTGCATTTTGCCATTTTCCTAAAAAAGCTCCCCAAAGTCACACTCCTTTCTTAAAAGGCCAGTACAAAGTTCCTGTGAGCCGCTGCTCGCGGGAAGCACTGCTCCTATCACACAATAATGTGTTATTTTGTTGGATTTTGGCATCCATCTAGCTTGTTTGGTCAGAAGCCAAAAAATTAAGAGTGTGTCGGTCCACCAGCTTCTCAACAGAGCAGCTCTTCTCACCCGGCGAGTGTGCCGCAGCCTTGGCCCCCAGCCAGAGAGGGAAATCCATTTTACATAAAGAATGCACAAAGCTCAAGTGCTCTGAGACTTTTTACCTACTAAAATAACTCCGTGGACAAGCGCCAGTCCGCTAGACACGCTCTGAGGCGCACTTGGCACGAACGGCAGGGCACCGCTCCGAGGAGGCCGCACCTTCCTTCCGGAGCGGAGCGAGGAAATGGCGGCCGCCTCGTGGCGGTCACGTGGCCAGGCGCCGCCCTCTCATTGGCTGCGGCTGAGGCGGCCGCCATGTGGGGAGCGGAAGTCGCCTCCCCGGCTCTTTAAGATGGCGGCCGAGCCGCCCCATGCTCCAGCGCCCCCTGAAGCTTTTTGTTTTGGATTGTTTTTTGTTTTGTTTTTGTTTTTGTTTAAATAAACCTTCCGAATCTGAGTAGAAACAGATTTCTCACCACTTGCTTCCCCAGCTCGGTTTCACACAGTTCGCCATACACTCGGGCTCTGTCAGAAACTTGACAGTGTTCCAAGGAAAATATTAACTGTAAACATTCCAAGAGGAGCCGAAGGAGCAGGCAAAAACGTCAGGAAAGGTGGCCCTCTTGCCGCCTCGAAGCACAGCCCGAGTCCGCTCGCGAAGCGCGCACAGCCTACGCCCGGCGGCCGCCCGGTGGTCGCAGCCCCGCACCGGGCGGGCGGGCGGGCGGGCGGGCGCGTCCTCCTTGGCCGGGGCGCCGGCCGCCCCGCTGAACACTGCACACTCGCGTGTATAAATATTTGCCTCTGGCTAAAGTTCAAGCAGCCCCGCGCGGCTGCCAGACACAACAGAACACCAGCATCCAAGGGAAAGCGTTGACTGCAGCGGACCCGCCGGCAGCCGCCCGCAGGGCTGGGCGCGCGGGCCGGGCCTGCCTCGGAGCCCTCGCTCCTCACCGGCCGCCGCCTTCCCGCCGTCGCAGGAAGGCCATGTCCCTTAATGCACAGCCTCACCACGGCTAGCACGACACCAGAAGACATGCCGGTGGTTTTGCATGCATTCCTGCAGGGCACGGGCCCGGAATGAGCCCGGAGCTCGCTGCAGAACTGGCCCTGCCACGGCCAGACAGCTGTTCGCATCTTGAAGCCACGGAAGTACGGACCGTGATCTCTTCCTACGTTCCCACTTTCTCAGACGCAGAGTTCTCCCTCACAGCCCCCCATCCTCCTCCCTAGATATTCTATAGCTGAATTCTTCTATCATCATTTAATCCGAAATCACTGCTATAAAGTGTGAGAAACCTCTGACAGCTACAACGCAGTGTTTTATATAAATTCACGCATCCTTCAAATTCTCTCAAAAATCAAAATGCATATACTACCACTTTACCAGGGCTATAATTCTGAAACAGGTAGAAATAAGAGAAGCTGGCCATCAGAAGATTAAGATCTCTAACTGGGATAAAGGAACTGGATAGAAAAAAAAAGGATCTTGAAGAAAATCTTTTCAGAAAAGTTATGAATTCATAGGAAATGCTACGCATGCAGCTTACAGAACAAAGTCTTCTTACGGTTTTCAGTGCCTGGGAGAGTTTGAATACAGTCAAGATAAGTCATAATATTTTCAATCATTATCATCTATGAAACATTTTTATCTTTATAAAGTCATGCACAAAACATACTTTTCCTTAACATTGCACATGAAATTTCTCTGTTCTGCTGAACAAAAGATTTATACGGAAAGTGGGATAGGAAAATCAAGGAATATGAAGATAAAATCTTGTTATTTTCCTGATATTATGGAAAAATAATTTAGCTAAAGCAGGCCAAGTTGTTATGTTTTCATCTGTTTCAAACAAAACACACATTTGCTCAATTAAAAATTTGCTGTTGGTTGAAAATAAAAGATTTTATGTCTGTACACAATTTAGAGCTCTAAATTTGAAAATTCCTCAAGACCCTGAATCTTGATTAACCCTAGACTTAGAGAAATTTCCAAATTTGAATTTGCTGCAAAACTAAAATCATATATCAAAAATTCCACTTTCAATTGTTTGTGAAACTTTTAACAACTACATTCTTGTCTAATTCTTAACCAAATGCACCACTGAGTTTGATCTGTGTTCAACCTCCGAAGCTCAGGACTTTTGACTATCAAGTCCAGCTTCCAGGGATCCCAGCCAATAGTGTGCAAGGGGGTCACAGAGGAATGTTCTGTTCCCAGCTGTGAACAAGACAGAATTAACTCTGCGGTGCTTCCTCCCGCTGCCCCGCTGGACACAAGGGTCACGATGGTTAGCTCTGCAGCCTCACGATGAACCGTCAAAACAACATGCGCGATAAAAATAGAGTGTCTGTAGGCAACCAAAACACAAATAGAGAAGGAATTTAAGGTAAAAATAGTTTTTATATATTTAAGTTCTAGTTTCAAGTACTTTCAAAGGCTGTAGCCTGAAACCCGGAGAGGAAAGGACAGAGCAATCATTTTCCTCAGAGTATTCACTTTACAAACTCGGATCTTAAAATTTAAAAAACAACCTCCCGGCCCACAGATGATACTTTTCTTAGGAAATTCCTTGGAGTCACAAGTAATTCATTGGGAATTAGAGCACAAGAGGCAAATTTACCACTTTTATTTGTTTATATTTTGATAACTGCATTTTTCTCAGTCCAATTTCTATGGAAATAAAAATACTGTTTACCAACAGAGGAATTCTTTTATCTATCAGTGGGGAATAGAGCTGAACTATTACGAGTTTTTTTTTAATGCAATGAAATAATCAAAGCATTCCAAGGTGCTAGGATACATCAATTCTATCTCAACCATGTAGCCAACCGGGGTGGGGGCTGCTGGCTTATATATAAGCAGATACTTAAGACTTATCACCAAGCAGCACATTTAATAAAGTCTGTGGCATTTGTATGGTAAAACAGTAATAAAGCCCAACTGACTATGAATGTGATTCCACCTCCCAGGCTTTCATATGGAACAAAAATGTACTTTTTAAATAAAAATGATGTTGCACACATACTCCCACACAGTTCCTTCGTGCACCCTAGCTGGGAAGGCAGGGCCCTGCTGCCTGCGGTGCCCCCACTGCTCCCGACATACCTGCTGTCTCTAAGTATTCATTTGGCGTGGCGCATCATTAATGACCTGAACGGTGGCTGTTTCACACATACATATTTAATTACAACAGCTGAACAAATTACATATTTATGCTTTATAAAGGGGATTGCCAGTCTAACTCATTTGCTATGCATGCAGGTACAGGACTCCATCTGCACCGGCATCTGCACAACAAGCGCCAACAATGACCCATTGTGACACAGGAAGCTGATCTGGGCAACCTGGAAGCCAGGTGGGCACATTAACTGTTTCACTGCCTTTGCGCCTTTCCCTTCCAGGGGTCAAAGTCCTTCAAAACCTTGGCGATGGCTCCATCATAAAAACCGCTGCCTTTCCCAGCAGCCCAGTCACGGGACAGTCAGCCACCTCTCTTCTCCAGGCCACCCTTAAGGGGAACAAGGGGAGCAGAGTCCCGGCTGCCAGAGGTTAGGTGATACATCCTGTGGCTCTCTGTATGGAACAGACATTTCCTTAGAGAGAGTTGGCTGGATGTGAGGGCCCAGAACTCAACTGGCAGCCCAAGGACAGCTTCTACCAAGGTGGCAGTGGGAAGCATCGCTGGTCAAGATGGAAGGTCAAGTTTTGCTGCCACGTTCCCGCCACTTGACACATCTGTGAGTCCATGAAGGATGGGCCTGAGGAATTTTTTCTCAAGGAAGTGCACACCCAGCCCCTTCAGAGAGCCCCAAGGCCTCAGCTCGGCCATTCTTAGCATTAGTGTGCTTTCCAGAGAAGCCGCAACTAAAAGCTACTCTTCTCCTTGTTGGTAATAAAGTCCTACTCACCAGTGCTGCAACCTCATCTTAAATAGCTGCAAGACTTGCATATGTTTAATTTAATATATCCAATGAGTAATATAAATATTCTGGACCATTGCTTCTACTTCAAAACCCAAAGAGGAAGAATTAAGAGTCAGCCAATCAATAGTGAGGTTTCCCATCATCATTTAAGGCTTTTGCTGGGCAATAATGAGGCTCCACGGTGATGGCCCCTAAAAGCTCCTTATGGCATCTTTGCCTCTGCAGGCCACAAAATCAAAGATGAGTCAGAGGTGTGGGTTTTTAATGTACCCTCTCCAGCAATGGCGGCCAAGCCAGGGTGGCTGGGGTGGTGGGGGAGGGACAGCAGGTCTGGTCTTGGCCCTGCAGAGCAGAGATACAGACACGTGTGGCTCTCCGAGTTCTGAGCTGAGCAAGGGCTGGGAGAGGACACACACGCCCTCCCAATCACCTTGCGTCCCTGCTGACCGGGGCCAAGTCCTAGTGTGTGTGAAGAGTCCTGATTCATTTGGTATCAGCTGCCTCTGGTTAGAACATTAACTGAGATGAAACTGTGACCTCTTTGAGACAGGGAGGATGGGCCGTCAGGTCATGGGTTGATCCACAGAGCTTTAAGCCTACATCATCTAAGAACTGATGCTTCACGGGGAGAGACACAGGCCCAGCCTGGGCGAGAAGGAGGCATCCAATCCAAGCAGGAAGCAAGGCCTTGGCTGGCCAGTGCCTTCTCATGACTGCCACATGAGACCCACAAATAACACCTTCAGGAGCTCCTCTGGGAGCACAGGGTTGTCCTTCCTTTGGTCCTAGCCCCCAGCACGAAGCAGGTCCTCAGCTGCGCCACACTGGGGCTGTGTGTGCACAAGAAATGTGTGTAGCTGTGTAGCTCCTTTCGGCTCTGGGGGGCCATAGATGACACGCGGGAGCCTAGGGAGCAGTCAGAGCCACAAGACAGACGCGGACACAGCGACCTGCAGACATGGAGGGACCTGCTGCCTGTCGGTGGCAAACCTGGGACCACGACCCCAGAGTGATTTGTATCCCACCTTCCTCCTTAAACAGACCCTAGGCGCTGTTCCCAGTGCCCTCTGCATGCCTGGATCCCCACTGGCATGCATAGGCAGGAGCTCTGGGCCAGAGATTCCTAGGCACTGTTCCCAGTGCCCTCTGCATGCCCTGGATCCCCACTGGCATGTATATGCAGGGGCTCTGGGCCAGAGATTCTCAGCACTGGGCTCTAGGCTGTCACATCCTGCAGGTCCCCACGATTAGACATGCAAGCCCCAAGTGCAGGCTCTGCACCCTGAGCCCCTCCAGCCCTCTCTGGGCCCAGGGTGGTTCAAGGGCACAGACAGACACAGAACAGATGTGCCCGGCAAACCCAGCGGGGCAGCACTCACGGCCTTTGCTGTGGCACCCAACCCTGGCCTGCACCCCTGGGTGCTCCCTGGGTCACCCCAGAGAGACTTGGAGTCTGCCTGTGAGTAGCCCAGATACAAGCAGGGCAAGGGGCCTAGTCTAGCGGCTCCCCAGCCCAGAGGCGATCGTGGAGGACACAGGCCCTGCGTGCTTGACTCTGCCCCTCACTGACTGGAGTGCTGCTCCCACGCAGAGAGAGTGACGTACGGGAAGTGAGGTGTCCAGGACATCTAGCAGTGGCACAAGCTCACCACTATCACAACACGGTTAACTGTAAACCAACAGGGTCCCAGGAGGGTCCAACAGACGCTGACAAACATTCTCCAGGGGAAAACTTCATTGTGCTGTCTTGTTTGCCCTCCAGCCACCTTGGATTGACAAGGCTTAGCTACAGTGCTCAGCAGCCTCACTCCTCTGGGGTGTAGGACGTGTCCTCCTGGATGATGTGGGGCCCTGTGAGCCACCTGTGCCACCAACACCCAGCTGACCTTGGCACCTCTAAGCGCACAGCCGCCCTCCATGTGCTCTGCTGGCTTGCTGGTGATGGGGAAGTGGGCAGAGGGATAACCACAGCCCACTGGGAGATAAATGAGCCCTCTCAAGGTGCCACCTACCAACTCACGCGCTGGGAGGAGAGATGGATGGTGCCTGGGAAGGGCTGATTTACTGTCTATGGGCAGAGTCTCCTATAGATCTTCATTAAGAATGTAACTTTCCAAGGTGGATTTGCAAGAGTGGCTACTATGTGGGGCTAAAATAAAAGAACAAAGTTTGCAAATGTCAAAGTCTCCTGGAACGAGCGGCGAGGGTCCATCCAAGCACCTCTGGATTCTGGCCGCCTGGGAGCTGAGGACGGACACGGAAAGGAGCTGACTGCTGGAACCCAGGCAGGACGCCACGCAGAGCCCTTACCCGGTAACTTCTGTTACGATGAAGACACCCTCGGTGTCTGCTCCCTGGGGATGATGGCCCCCGTCCAGCTGTCTGCGTTTGGTGAGATGAGAGCTGTGGAACTAACAAGATAAGGCATCCAGTGGAGAATGGAGGCTTCTGGCAGCGATTGCTTTTTGTATCGGTATCGGCGTTCCTTGAGTACCACTTGCGGCACATCACCTATACGAATGTACTTTTCAATCACTGATAAGCTTCTTTTCCATGTTTTTCATAAACATTCAGAAGTAAATGTGAGATCAGAGGAACACGGTTACTTCTTATGTTCTGTGTACTCCTAAAAACCACCTAGTTCACTACAGAGGATTTTAAAAGGTGTTTTTGCCAACCAAGGAATAACTAGAAACCACAAAAACACAATAAAGTATCTTTCGGGTAGAAGAATTTTTCAAATGCACTTCATTACAACAGGTTTCTGCATCTTTAAAGAATGTATGTATACATAGAAAATGGAAGAAAATATATAAAAAGAAGGAATATACACTCATAATTTTATAGTCCTTTAAACAGTAAGGGTAGAGCTAGTTTTAATATTCACCATGCATTTTCTTCTTGATCCAAATTTTCTACACCTGAATATTAGCCGTTTATAGTAAGAAATTTGTAATATCAACAAGGTTTTTATGAAAATAATCTTTAAATGGAAGTAAGCAATTAGAAGAGAAAAGCCACTCAGAGTGCTATCGTCTGGTTTTTCAAGATGAAAACGGACTGTGGCAATCCTAGCTGGTAGCGACTGAGATGAGCGGAGGAGGCGACAGGGCTGTTTCCAGAGACAGTAAAGGCCTAGGCCACTCCTTCCCCAGTTTACACCCGCCCTCACCCTACACAGCTTATGACAACATTTACAAAAGAAAAACGGCAAAATTTCAAAAGAAGAAAGGACTGAGCACCGGAGTCAAAGCCAGCAGGGCTCCAGGTTTGCCTTCTCTGCAGCCACAACTGCCCGCAGAGGACAGCACCGCGCTGCCCATCCTGCTCCTCGCAACCCAGAGCCCTCGTGCGCCCCAGCCAGCCTTGTCCCTGGCCATCACACAGTCTCTGAGGCCCAGCCTGGGTGAGTCCCCGCCCCACCCCCACACGGAACTCCCGTTGCCTTGTGTCTCTTCGGCCCCGTGGCTCCTCAGTGGCCAGAGATGGCCTCTTCCAGGACAAGGCCCAGGTGTACCAAAGTTCTACCGAGCAGAGGAGGAGACGATGGCAACTGGGAGCAGAAGAAGCTGTGACCCCAGGAAGACGCCCTGGCCTTGTAACAGGCCAGCTCACAGATAAGCACAAGAACCCACTGCATATGTGCCACCCACAGGGGCCAGGCTTCATATGATGAGGGCTCATTTTTAATACCATGTGTTAGGGACCATAGGGAGGGGTGAGGTGTGATGAAGACTTAGGAAAATCACGAGTAACAGCACCTCATCCTCTTCCTTAACAATAATGTTCACAAGTCACCATGCCATTCATTAAGTTTTTTCTATCTTTAGCTATATATTTCTCCTGACCTCAAAATCATGCTACACATCAACACAGAAAAGCCTAGTTTAAAAGTCAACTACCCAACTAGTCGGTCTTTCCCTCTTTCTTCCTTTTCCTTCCCTTTCTCCTTTCCCCTCTCCTTCTCAGGAATCTTACCCGTAATGTTAAGGGCTGGCAAACCCATGGCACACGTGCCCGTGCGCTGTCTGTTATCGCCAAAAGCTCTGAAAGGTTTGCCATCACTGAAGTAAGCCCTGTGTCGCTGGATGGTCAAGTTCTCTTATAAATAACCAAGAATTCCAGTTCTTGTAACAATTTCCCCAGGCTGTTCTCTCCCAGGCAAGGACACTGGTGGTGAAATGAATTAAATCAGCACTCTGTGCAATCTCCGAGATATAAATTGTTCCTTGCCGCGGACAGGTGTGGGTGGATATTTTCAAAGGCACACAAACTCTGACTATAAAAAGCTGACCTTTCCTGGTCTAGAACTCGGGACATGGAGCAAAGTGATGACACAAAGAGGTGAGCTGCTGGCGGGGCTGCACGGCCCAGCGCTGGCTGCCTGTCTGCTGCAGTGCAAGACAGGTCACGTGCTCAGACCGGCTTCTCTGGAAATGTTTCAGAGATGCTAATTGAACCAAAGGATCCACACTATTCTGCATCAACAGGCTGGCTTCTCCGAAAACCAGTTACTGTATAAATAAACTTCTAAATATATTTTGCTTCAAAAATTTATTGAAAAATATACCCAGCCTTTGCATTACCCGTCACCAGCAGGAACCTGACCTCTCCATGCCACCGTCTCTGGTGTGAGGCCAGCCCTGTGGCCCTGGCCTTTGGTGTGATGGATGCTGGAGCTCTGTTTCTAGTAGAGTTTAAAGGTTCCTTTCTCTTGAGGAAGCAGCAAGCCACTGCCAAGCACGGCTTCCATTCACAAGATTATTTATGGCGCAGATAATTGAATTCCGGTCACATGACAAAGTAAGACTGGGTTGAGAGGGGAAAGAACCCAACCATAATTTCTAGGGCGACCCATAAATTACTGCTCTCTCCGCTGCAGGCTGCAATCGCTGGAGTCCTTGGAGTCTGGACCCTTCCCCAGCAGGTTTGGAATCATCATGGAATCCTCTGCCCTCAGGGACATAGCTCCTAGGGTGAAGCCTTGAAATCAATCCTTTGCCTTTGCTCTGAATTCTGAAGGGCTCACAGGAGACTGGGGCTGTGCCAGCACATACGTGCAGACACTGCCATGAGAGTTCCGAGGGTCAACCCTGCAGGCTTTTCCCCAGCCGAGGGAGACGGCTACACCCACCCTGTAGGACAGCTCGGCACAGGGAGCCACAGGACACGGGCACTTGCCCCTTTCTCCCCTGTCCGCAGGGCACCCCCTGCGTCCTCCGGGAAGGCCCATCCAAGCCTGTCCCAAACTCCAAGCTGTTCTTGCCTGGCCCTCCGTGTAGTGTGTAGCCAGATGGGACATCATGGACTCAGTGTGGCCTGGCAGCTTCTTCCCACTTCTGTAAAGATGAACACTGCTGCAGTTACTTGGTTACTTCCAAAATATCTTCTCTTACGCTTAAAATACAAACACAAGGGATGATGTCAGTCTAGAGGGCATATCAGCCTTTTTTCCCTATGAAATGCCTTCTTAAATTGATCACATTTCCATTTGTTTGGCTTCTTACTTCAAGAAGACGAGTTAAACAACATCATCCTATTATAATAACTTTTGGATTGGAATAATTTCAGCACAGTAAAATTTCTCCATAGTTCCTTTTACGTAAGAGTTTCACAGAATATATCATAAACAGAATTTGATAAAAGACTGGGAATAAAAGAACAAATAAATCTTCCAAGGTTACACAGCCAAGCTGGCATTCATCATGAGAACATGTACACACATGTAAGCACAACACATGTGAACGCATATGTGCAGACCACATGCAAATGTACACATATGCACACAGTATAGAGCAGAGGCCAACAGTGCCTTAGCAATTTAGGTATTATTTTCTGCGAGCTTTCTGTCCTTTATTGAGGAAACATCTGTCTCATTCTCTTTACTAAAATGAAACTGAAACAGGATTTAAAAAAATAAAAACACAATCTGCTTCTTCAGAACCTTATCAAGACCAAACACCTTTACCGCTCATCAGTGATGCTAGCCCAGCCTTGCGATAAGTGTCCAGCCGTTAAAAGGCAGCAGCTCAGACCATGTTCCAAACTTCCCATGTAAAGACAGACTTCTGCCCACACCCCACACGGGACACAACCTCACAGGAAAGCTCCCACGCTGTTGCAGTGGTCCTGGCCACACGGATGGCCAGGGGACTGGTGGGCAGAGCTGACTCACACACATGACGCTCCAAAAGCTCACATGCGCCCGAATACAGGGAAACGCCGACTCCACAGGCTTCGAGGCCTTGCCACCACCCTGCGGCACTAGGGGGCTGCGCCAGCCTGACGGTCGGAGCAGACGCCACTTCCTCAGAAGCCAGAGCTTATGAAGGGCACCTGGGCCCTTCTCTGTACGCTGGGCCCTCCGCAGCCGCCATCCAAGCAGAAGGAAGATTCAGGAAAACCCAATGTGTCAGAGCCCAAGAACCTGTCCAAATGTCACACTCATTCTTAACATCTTTCAGAGAGACACGGACTGTCGCATCACCTCCTGATGCCCTGAGAAACGTGACCGAAACTATAGCTGACGTGTCAGGAGGTTGTCCTCACACTGAGCCTGGGACTCAGGCTCTCCAGGTGGGGCCCAGGATGACCTGACCTCTTCCAACTCTTCCCAAGTCTTCTAAGACAAATAAACCTCAAAGAATCAATGCTGAGAGTGGTAGGAAAATCTTCCTTTCTGCACCGCACCAAAAAGTACAGTGTCAGTGTACATGGGTATATTTAAACTTCTATGGAAAACCCATCTTTGCTGTTCAATTAGAAGAAAACTGGTTTAGTCAAGTAACTGGACTCACCTAACGTTCACTGACCAGCTACTACATGCAAAAAGCCAGAGCTGCAGAGGAGATGGAAGAATTGAAGATTGTTTCTAGTGACAATTCCAAATGAAGTTGGGAAGGAAAATAACAACAAAGGGGCTACTGTCATCAGAGGCCGCACTGTAAACCTTTGCTTTCTCCCAGAAGTACATGAGTACGTAATACAAAACCTGACAAAAGCGGGCTTTTAGTAAAGACCACTGAATACCACCAAGCCACAGGTAACCCAAACGCAGGCAAACCAACCCAGAACAGGTACAATAACTGCACTAGAGATCACAGACCTACCTTCAGTGGGGACCCCAAAGGGGGTCAGAAGAGTTGGCCTTGAGAATTAGACCAGAGAACAGGTCAGTCCTGGGACAGCTGAGGGGGAGACACCTCAGGGACACTGAGAAGCACCCGAGACCCAGCAATCACCAGGTCCGACTGAGCTCAGAACAGTGGAGAGGAAAGAGGACTTAGATCCTCTGTTCTGCGCTTGCTGTGCAGCTGGAAACTAGGGACCCACTGAATTTCTCTCCCCACTCTCTTTCATGTGTGTGTGTGTGTGTGTGTGTGTGCGCGCACTCACGCATGCATGCCCACGTGTGTGTGTGTGCACTCGCGCATGCACGCCCTCATGTGTGTGTGCGTGTATGCACACGGCTTAGGGAGGAATCGGCTAACTTTTGCAAATAATAGATCTTGTTGCACAGAGACAGGACTAAGTTTTACACAGCACTATTCCTCCGCCCCGGCTTTAGAGCTGACACAGAAGCAACGTTTTTCCAGGTTTGCTTTGTTCTAAGAGACTAGTCTCACAAACAGCATTGTGATAAGACAGACTTTGTTTTCTAAACAAACTTGGGGCCTTGCATAAGCAAAGGAAGCAAGGCTTGTTACAAAAAAACCAAAATGATGATAAGCTGGCAAATAAAACATGTTTAACAACCATTCATAATTAAACCTTTAAAAAACAATGATCAAACACCAAGATTGCTATAGCTGGGGCTTAATTTCTCAAGTGTCAAAAAAGAAATATGGAATTGTAGCCTAGAAGCATGAAAAAGTCCTAGAGTACCTGAAATATAGTGTCTTTTTAAAGAAATGCATGTAACGTGAGAATTTTTCACTGACTGTCCTTAAGAATCAAAGCCACATAATAGGTTGGTGCCCATATGTCTCCATCTTGGGAAACTAATGCTATGCTTTAAGGGTATTTTCAGTAAACAAAGGCTTACCCAGCTGTATATTTTAATGTGAGTTAATGTTTAAATAATGCTCTTTTGCTTTTATTTAATCTTTCCTTATCATAAAAATATAAGGGAGTTTACCTTGGGTTTTCCTGCCAGAAACTCTTACCTTGTCAACTGTATCTTCCAAGTTATATCTAGAGTATACATGTATGTGAGACAGACCACTTAGGCAGAAATAGATGTCCCTGAAATTCGTTTCTTTAGAAAAATTGTAAATATACATGGTTATTTTGCTTCCACAAAACCACTAGTTGAGGAGCTTACAACTGGTGTTCACAGTCCCGATCAAAGGCGCCCCTTTCCTCCTCCCGTGCGGGTTAATTTCACAATCTTGTAGAATGGTAATGCCTGAATATTTAACATAGATGCATCTTGCACATATTCTTCAAAACATGCCCCTAGAGCAAGAGGGATCTTTTCACTGAAAGGCCCTGATAACATGCCCACTGCTGCACTCGAAAAGCAGCCCCTCCAGTCCCCGCTGGTCCTTATCCAATCCATCAAAAGCACGCAATGTATCAACTGGCAAAAAAATCTCATAATCTTATTAAGTTTCCATCAAAATTGGTACATGTGGAGAGCATCCAATACTGGAATTTAAATAAGCTTCAGGCTTTGGGCTCCAGGTTTGGCGAGGCACACCCAGAAATCTCCTGGAGATAAGGATAACTGTAAGAAGACTTCTGGAAGCTAGGTGGTAGAGGAAATTAAAGGAAACTAAAAAGATCCTAAAACCTGAAAATGTATTAATGGGAAAAAACACCATTTGACCTCAGGAAATAATAGAATTAATATTAGTGGATGTGTTCTTCCTCTTAAGATCTCTTTCAAACTATCTGAAATGAATATGGAGAGGCTGATTTCTGGACCCATGTAAATTCTTAGAGACAATGCCGGCTGGCTTAATTATAATCAATAAAATCTACAGACACTGAGCAACCCAGCAAAGATGTTGCTACCAAATAGCATAACATAAAAATCACTCCATGGCTCCCTTTGTACACAATAGTGCTATGACCTTAATAAATATTTCATTTCTTTCAGTGAATAACCAAGCATCAAGATAGCAAATTTTAATAACTGTAAAATAATGTCATAATGACTCTACAAAGAAAATGCTTCCTATGGAGAACAGAAACCTGGCTGAAGTCTCACGCTTGGTCTTCAGCTCTTAAACGCTCTCCGAATCAGTACCTGATCATAAATGAGCACACGTATCTCTTCTTTCCACATACAGATTGATGCACTGCTTAGAAAGGTTTCTTGGGTACTTTTCACTGTAGCAACATTAGAAAAGCCATATGGGAAAAGATGGACGCTCTTCAAGTATGAGAACATTATCTTCCCATCCCCGCACGTGGTGAGAGCCCCGTAAATACTCCTGGACTGACAGTGCTGAGGGAATAGCCAACAGCCTCGTGGAGGGACAATCTATAAAGCAACTCCCAGGTTTCTTTCCTGAGTTATATTTAATAGCCGTGAGTCCAGATCCTGTAAGTACCCTGGACTGTTTCTTTGTAAATACATTATCATACATTTGCCCACAGTTTGGTGCTTCTGCTATTTTCTTCTTGCCTGCCCAGTGTGGGTGGACTTTCTGATACCAGGAAAGAGAATGAGTGGGACACAGATGGAACGGGGTTCAGAGATCAGCTCCAAAATGTGTCGACTGCATCGCTTGGTGGGCCGCTCTGGCGGGCACAGTGCCCTCACGAGTCAGGGAGAGGGCGCCCGACTCAGAAGATTGCTGG
Source organism: Petromus typicus (assembly GCA_004026965.1). Classification (NCBI taxonomy): domain Eukaryota; kingdom Metazoa; phylum Chordata; class Mammalia; order Rodentia; family Petromuridae; genus Petromus; species Petromus typicus. Next base: position 14,589 of record PVIR01005924.1, read on the forward strand.
AAGATGCAGATGAGGTCTGCACATCTGGCCCACTCCCTCTCCAACTGCAAGAGCCCACTCATGGGAGTATTCTGCTTTCCTACACAGATACATTTCTTTGTTCTTTTTTCCTTGTCCCTGGAACAGACCACTATCAAAGCAAATCAATAGCTACAACTCCATCATAAAGTAGACTCTGACACCATATCTGGACAATAATCTTGAAGAGACTATTTGGAATATATAATGGGCTGGTTTACTATATTTGTTTATTCCCTTGAATGATTCTAGCAGGCTAAGCTTAATCTCCTTGATAAGTACAGTTCTGTCTTTTAACCTATAGTCTAAGTATTTAATTTTCTTGTGTTATTAGAGACCTCACTAACTTGCTGCACCTGACTGGTGATGGAGTCCTGAAACCTACACTGCACAGGTTTCCTCAACAGGCAGCCAATGCACAGACCCCACTCTACCTCTACCTGAGCGCGGGGTGGCGCTGCAGGGTCTCTGCGCTCTTTTATTAATCTCGAACACAGAAATTCAGACACACAACCCTGAGGAGAAGTGATCATGATCAAAAGGCCAGGAATATCTTTTCTCAATTTATCACCACATTGGCTTCCTGAATTTGTGAAGGACATTAAAGATTAGTAAACTCAGCAGTGAGCTTCAGAGGGTGTGGACAAAAACACGACACGTGAGTTAGTGTGCTGGAGTCAGACAGACTCGGTTTCCTCTCCATGAATTCTTACCTGGGATTAAATGTTCTTCAGATTTCCACCAATCCTGAATTTAATTAAGTACACACTAGGTTCAGGAGCATTTCAATTCATACATACATGTAAAATACCCTTTCTGCTTTATAAAGCATTTTGGAAGAATTTCTCAATGTTTCTGTTGCATACTCAGATAAATACAGTCAGAAAATGTGTTTCAAGCAAAGGATGGATTACAGTGACCTACAAAACAAACATTTACTTAAGAATAAAAAAGAAAAGTAGTTTATCCATGGTTTTAAAAAAACACATACGGGGTGAGTTAAACATTGTATGATAATGCAGTACAGAAAAACACTAAATGCTATTTTCTTCTCTGACTTCTCTACTAAAACTCTATAGTTTTCCAAGAGATAAATGTACACAATGTCCCCTCAATAGTTTGCTCACGGGTGGTGCTCTGGCTTGCATTTAGGTGCCAAGCCAAAGCCTCGTGCACTGAGAGGCGGGGCTGTGGGAGTGAGCAGACCGTGGATGTGCAGCACTGGTCAGCGCACTCACCGGCCCTGGGTGTGGACGACGCGCGCGCTGAGCAGAGAAGCCCCGCTCCGGGTGTGGGTGGCACCATCCGACAGGCTTACAGCCTGGATGGAATAAAAAGGGAGAGGAGGGGACAGCCCACTGCTTCCTTCCTGCTACGCCACGGACCAAATTCTTCATGAATAGTGTGGCGTTGAGTCTTTTAATTTTAAAAAGCTTATTATGTTTGTTATTTTTATTTAAAAAATAGAACGAACCTCAAAAAGGAATGGATCCAAACTGACACAGCTAACACGTAGTAACACAGAATGTTAAGCTAAGTCTTTCTGACTCTAAGACACATAACTCTAACTCATAGCTTTTATCACTTTACAAGATCAGATCAGAAATATGTGATTTCTTTGGGAAGATGTTTCATAAAATGTCTCAGTTTCTACCTCTTGATCCTATGGAATTATAGTCGAACATGAATATCGTGTCAAACGTTTGATTTTTGATGCCCATTAGTGTCAGGGTAGATTCCGGTATAGGGCTTTCTTCAAAAGGCACTTCCTTCTTAAGTGTAACTGACCTGATACAGTAAATTTTTCAGATTCAGAAGTGACTCATTTCCAAAGCTCCACACATTAGCAGCTAGTATTATTCAATCTGAGATTTAAATTTATAATGTACTCTTGATAATGTACTCTCAATACATTTTTCACTCTCTATCTCTTGAATGACACAAGATAAAAGATCTGTAGGTTATAAATATTTTATATAAACTTTCACTCTGTTTTTCCTCAGCCATTTTCCATTTGCAAACACTAGACATCGTGCAAAAAAAAGAGGAAGGGTTGAGGGAGCTTTATGGATTGTGTTGGGTGCTGAGGCTGCTCACCCGTCCTGCTGTGGCAGCAAACACCTCGGGACCCGAGGCACGCAGCCTTCGCGGGCCAATCAGAAGCGCCCACCCAGGGTGGGTCAGACAGCAGACTGAAGCGAAGGGGACGAGTTTCCAGCATCCTCTACCGTGTTACCTAAGCGCCAGGATCCTGGATGCCAATGGAACCCTGGAGCTGGGTGATCTCACTCACCCCAAAGCAATGATGCAGCTCTCTCACCCTGGAAAGGAAAAGACTAAGGCTGGGCTGGGGTGTAGCTCATTAGCAGAGCACCTGCCCAGCATGTGGGAGGCCCTGGGTTCAATCATCAGTATTGGAGAAACAGAGAGAGAGAGGGAAAGAGAGGAGAGGAGGGGAGGGGAGGGGAGGGGGAGGGGAGGAGAGGACAGAGAGAGGAAGGAAGAAAGAACAGAGGGAGGGAGAGAGGGAAGGAAGGAAGGAGGGAAACTTGCCAGGACTTGGGAAACCCTGGGCGAGTCTTAATCCTCAATCTTTCCCCTCAACTGGAAAACAAAGCGGTAAACCCATCCACGCTTTTCAAGCCACTAGCACAGCTACTCTGAGCCATGCTGCTCAACTTCTCGGAGTGGGCTGTGCCTCAGCGTCCACCTCTCAGCCTTCAGCACCAGAACCTGCACGGGACCAACTGCCGTGGTCCATTCCAACAGCAGTGTCCTCGGGGAGCAAGAAGAGGGGACAGAAGCCAATAGGTCCCGCATGTCATACAATCTCATTTTCATACACATCTTATTTTTGCATGGATTTGGTTCTGAAAGGTTTCTGTGTGAAGAATATTTGAAAACTCTAGATAAGGTTATCCATAAAGCACTTCGTAATTGCAGATGTTCATGATAATAAATGTGTTGAACTGTTTACAACGACCATGCTGAAGACACTTTGCTTCTACATTAACTCATTTTGAACAGAAATCTTCTATAATTTGTTACTAATTCTTTATATATGAAAACATTAATTCAATCTTTTCTTGATAATACTCTTAAGAATACAGATCAGTATAAAATGCTCCAATGCAGTCAATACTCAAAGAGTTATTTAGGAGTAGAATTAGGAGTAGAAGAACAGAGGCCTGTCACATGTGTATGACGCATCTAGGCAAACATGAACCAACATACACAGATGCGTGGGGGGCGGTGAGAGAGAGCAAATGAAACAGGCTCAAGCTACAGTCCGCCCCCAGTCTCTTTCGGCAGACCACCCTCTCCCAGCAGCCTGTCCCTCTCACATGTGCCCACTGTGTGGATTCTCACAGACACCTACTATGACTTTGTCTGCTGATGTGAAATGAAAAACCAAGCTTGTGTCTGGAACAGAAGTTGCAGACATCACTGAGAGTCTCCTTTGTGAACAATGACCCTGGACTTGAGTTTCAGAACTTTAAACAGACTCTAATGGACAAACGGCAGTTGGGCTATGCCTCCTACTAGTGTTCAGAGGTGTTTCTTATATAGAAGCAAAACACAAACTTGCAAGTGCATGAAATCCAGCTGCAAATGCTGCAAGAAAAACAAACATGCTACATTCTCAGTTCTCCTCATCTTGCACCCAGACAAGTAAAACATTCTGAGAAATGGGAGTGGGTACTGCACTATGGGATCATGCTGTCAGGGAATCAGAGGACAGCTAGGAGGAGGGCAGAAGGGCCTCTGCAATGTGTGCCGGCTTCCGCTTCCACAAGCTGTCATCAAGCAGTGAGGCCACAGCACAGGCGCATCTGGGTTCCGACAGGCAAGGCTCGACTCATCTTCATCCTCCTCGCCACATGCTCAGCCACACAACTGCTTGGCTCCCAACTCCCATCCACTTTGGACCTCACAGAGCTTCCAAACCCAGTCAGAGTTCAGGGTTGCTCCAGCATCCTTGCCCAAAGGCAGCAATATCAGAATGACTTGAAGATTTGTTAGGAAGAAGGGTCCTGGGCCCCGCACCCAGAATTTCAGACCCCACCTGCCTGGGAAAGGGTCAGGATTTGCCTTTCTAGAAAGTTCCCACCGCTGTCACTGCTGCTGGGCTTTCACCCCACCTGGAGAAGCACCCTCCGCGGTCGAGACACAAGGGTCAGGAAGTGCAGTGGTCTGGCCAGAAGCAGGGCCGGTGCTGGGAAAGCTGGGACCCTGGCGCAACAGCTCACCAGGCTTGACAAAACAGCCATGGAATTTCTTTACCTAGAAACAAAATTCCTTGCCCTCTGGCATGTATGTAAAATCTCCTCTCCATTATCTAATTTCACTCTCCTAACAACCCAAGGAGGCAGGCAAAGACCAGCATCTCCCTGCCGCAGGTCTGGATCAGAGACGCACAACTGTTCCACAGTGAGGTCGGAGGGTGACGCCGAATGGGACCGGAGACACCTGCTCCTCTAGCCAGGACGCCTGGCTCGGGCATCTCCACCGCCCTTGTGCAAGGCTGAGCCCGGACTCCGCAGAGGCCACAGGGCAGAATCTGCTGGTGCGTGAGGCCCCGGCCTGATTCATAAGCACATTAAAGTTTGAGAAGCACTGGAACAGACGGGCCTAGAAGCCAGGGCTAAGAAGCCTAGATCGATGCTTCTTCCTCCCCTCTCCTCCCACGCTCTGAAACTACCGGCCAGAGTCATGTTTGGATTTATTTTCCAACATGGTTTAATTAAGAAATTAACTCTCACTAGCTAAAGGACACTTATAGTGTTTTGTCCTTAAAAAATATTATTCTAGGTTAAATTACCTTTATTACTCGTCATAGTAATTCCACTGTAGCCATTTTCTTGACTGATGTACAAAGCCTATGAAATGAATCCTCTGAGAAGAAGATGGAAAAAACAAGACAGTGATCAATGGATTCAATTAGTTACAGTATAATTCCACCAAGATGAAGGAAGAGCAAGACGCAACGTGACTGCTCCAGGGCGGCTGGAGTGCTCTGCCCAGAAAGCACACCACTTCCCTCTCACAGCCTCCTCGATCAAGTCAGGGAAGCACAAAACAGATGTTCTAAGACACCTGGGAAAACAAGCACATCGGCACAATCCTCCTCACAACAGGAAGTACTTAAACACCACCGCACCGGCCCAGGCAGGATGACAACTTTGCTCTTCACGCACAGGAAGCACTAAACAGATCGGCTCCTCTAACGGCAGTGAGGCAGCCCCTCACAGCCTGCGTCGGCCGAGCACTGGCTCCACAGGGATGCGGACCACGGCTCTGAAACACGCGTGTGGGAGCCCTCCTCCAACTTTTCTGTCACTGCCTTCTATGGAAATCTCCATTAAACACAAACCAGAAGACAGACACTGGGCCCTGTAAAAAGCATGACAAAATGTAAACTCAAATCATTTCTTTTACAATATATTAATCCTAGGTGTTTAAATGAGTGAATATAAAAATACCCACTAGGGCTTTTTGCTGGTGTTCTTGATGATTTCTGAGATGCTTCATGCAAACACATGACTAGTAAATCGGGTGGGAAGATCTCAGTCATCAGAATCACCACTCAGGACACAGAAACAACGTTTCTGATATCTGAGTGGATCAGTACTTTAGCTAAGAAATCCTCGAAGACCCAGATGTGGTTACTTAAGAAGATAGACTCCTACTGAAAGAACAGTCTTTCCCTAGATGAACAATGTGACGAGCCTGGGGACACAGCTCACGGTGCAGGACTTGCCCTGTGCATAAGGAGCCCCACGCCCAACCCTAGTACCTTAAAACACACACATGAACAAGTATGATGATTACCACATCCTACAGTCTTAAACTTATTTTCAAGAATGAAAGGATTCTCTGCCAAGAGCCAATGGTCTACACTGCTTAAGATCAATTAAACCCGACCAGGACCCACCTTCTCTATCTGAGGCCATTTGGCATAGCCATACCTTTAATTCTCCTTGTATTTTTTAAAGATACACAAAGCTGTTAGTGGTTTATCCCTCTGAAACCTGAGGACTTGTGTAAATAACTCTTGACAGTGGGATTGCACGTAACAATTTACAGAGTGCTGTGGCATAATGCAATTCGAAGTCGTGCTTGATTTAAAATGTTTAAAGTCCGACCACAGTGTCAGTCTGCCCAGAGAAATCTCTTATAAAAGTTTTCACACTCCGCTAGGTTAGAGACAGTGGGCATTAATCCTGCGGCTGCTACACCGCGCTTCCTTTTTGTGGTCAGCAGAGAAGCTGTGTGGTTGGTCTGAAGGAGTCCAAAGTCTTTTTTCTGTGTTAAAACAAGGGAAAGTAGGCCGGTGACAGAGTCAAAGAAAAACCGCAGCCAGCTCACTCTGCTGTAGTTTTTCCCTTAAATGTGGCCCAGAGCGATTCTGCTTTCCAAAAAAAGGTTTAATTTAAACCATACCCCGCGCTGCCGGCTGCCACGTTTCTAAACTCCACATTCCTTTCTAATCTGTGCACTTCAGAACCAGCATTCTCTCTCCCCACTGGTACTCAGACACGCTTTAATAAATAAAATATCACTGTCTGTCCATTACTTAATTTGATAATAATACACCCTTCCCCCTTGCTCTATTGACATTATTCTAAGTGCTTATTCAAGTGTGTTGAACGGTTGCAAACATCACCTCAGAAGAAAACAGTTCTGCTCTATTTTGGAGAGAAGGCAGGAAAGCGGGAGGTACAAAGTGGGGGGACTCTGAGATGTCAGCAGCTTCCCAGGCTCCAGAAAACCACCAAATGGTAAGGAGGCTGCGTGAGCTCAAAATGGTTCACCACCTTCCTGGGACCCAAAACACTGACAGCCCCCCACAAAACACTCTGTTTCCTCCCTGGGTGCGATACAGAAGCTGTACAGTCATTCTCTACCCCAGCAGGCAGGACGGCAGCATGCAGCCATGCTGCGGCTCACGCCCGGCGAGTCGGGCCATCCGTGTGGCCGGCAGGAGCCGCGGGAATGCCCACAGCTGGGGGCTGTAATCTGGCGCCTTGTGCATTCGCCTCTGTGTTCATTAGGAACCTGGTCCCAGCAGGCAGTCGCACGAGGGCCTCTGTGCCAGCGGCTGTCCTCTGTTAGATGTGACACTTGTCAATTAAAGAGGAAGCCCTTTGAAAGCAAACTGAAGTCAAGCTGGTACTTTCTTCAACATCTGATTTGCCACTGCAGTTATCGTGCAAAGGAAGTCTGTTTAGAACAACGGCAGCAGTGGTAACCCCCCTTCCGCAGCGAGGGATTAGCCACACTCAGGGCCTGGGGCCACTGAGGGGCTTCTTTCAGCAGAACCACGCATTTTCAGCTGGAGAAGGAGGGCCTTGCTGATGAGACAACCTCCCAGCCTGGACAGTTTTGCAGACTAACAGTTTAGAGAGCATCATTCCAAAGTACCTGAAATAATACAAACCAGGCAAAATAGATCAATGCGATGAACTCTCCACAGTCAGTAAAATGGTCTCCCAAATAATGGAACCCATTAATAATGATTACCACCCGGCTCTGCCACAAACGCATGGCGGGTGCTACATCTCAATGGCACTGACAGACACATTTATGTCCCCTTGCAGAGAACAGAATCGCAACCTGGCAAACAGGTGCAGAATCCAGCAAAGGAATGAAGGAAGGAGCTGGTCCGGGTCGCCTCTGGTCCCACCTGCCTTCACTGGTTTAATAAGCTTTCCGCATCTGCAGAATGGGGGTGTGAAGGTGCTCTCTCAGCTCTTTCCTGCGCTGTGATTCCTCAAGAATTTCAAGTTTTCTCGAGGGTTTACTTCCCGATGCAGTCACTGCAGGACTTTCACCAGCACACCTATAATTATTAATGTCAGTATGGGTACATGAAACTTAGAGACTGATCTGGTGGGAAGAGAAAATGTTAAGAGGGAGAGTCCAACTTTATATTTTTAAAGTCAGGCATTGTGTGTTTCCTGAGAAATGGAAAGTGGTGAGTTTGGAACATAAAATTATAAACATACAACTGCTGTAGCACAGAATTTCCTAGAAATGTATGTGGGTGACTCAGCACACAGGAGAAATAACTTAAAAACACCTTGATACTCTTCTTTAGAAGAAAAACCTCACTGGGCATTCAGGCCCATGCTTGTTATCCCAGCACCTGGGAGGCTGAGGCAGGAGGATCATTAGGAGTTCGAGGCTAGCCTTGGCCTAGTAGTGAATTCAAGGACAGCTTGAACTACATAGTGAGATCCTGTCTCAAAAACCCAGAAAAAAAAAAAAAGAAAAGAAAAACCTCAACACTCAGAACTATAATTCAATTATATTTATTGTTTATTTTATGGCCAGCAGGATGATAGATGTGTATGGATTACCCCCATTCACTCCTCAGGACCAGCTATTATGATTGCCACTTACACATGAGGAAACTCAGACCTATAGAGATTTAAGTCCTCTCTCCAAGGTGACAGGGCCAACAAGCAACCAAGACACAATTCCGTCCACATTAGCCCCAACCAGAGCCATCACCTGAGGCTGTAATGCAGGCACCACTTCTTGTTCCACTGTGCCCAGGTGATGATGTGGCTAAATCCAGGTTACAACCCTCAAACGCTCTCTATTTTTGTGATACTGACGCATTACGTGGCTCGAGTGTCAAGTGCAGGCTGGTTTACAAGCAGATCGTTGCTGTGCTCACAGGTCTTCAATCTGCTCTGCTTGGGCATGTTTTGGATGTTCTCGAGTCACAACTTTCAGACAGTGCGAGCTGAGCTGAGGGCAAGAGACTTTCTGCACGTGGGAGCCACATACCAGTTTTAACCCACTGTCCCAAACGCTCTTGACTCCAGGGAGAAAATGTGGCAGGGCCTCGGGGTAAAGTCAGACTGGAGAGGTCTCTTGTCTACTTGACTAGCAAAAGCCAGTTGTACAGCTTCCTCCCCCTGACCAGGAAGGGATTTGGTCAAAGGATGTGCACTGTACGTAGACAAACTACTCACTTGAAGCTGTAAAGACAGGGGTGGCCAACGACTCCTATGAGAGTCAGCTGAGCTCTCTCTTAGAAGGTTGGGGCCACTGTGTGCCTAAAACAGCAGAGACAGAAGAGCCGTGTGCAGCCTCTCCAGCCCTCAGCTAGAAGTAGGGCATCCTGACCCGCAGGCCCACTGTGTGTGCCCAGCTCTCCCATCAGTTTGCTCTTACGGAGAGAGAAGGGTTGATCATTAACCAACGCACAGGGTTTGGAACACGAAAGTGTGCAAAACATGGAATAAGAACTGACAGTCGAGGCTCTTGATGACAAAATCACAGGGAAGTTAGAGACTTGACGTTTCAGCCAAAGGCATCAGCAGCTTAACTCTCCAAGAAGGCCTCGCACTAGCAGCAAAGGGCACACAGCGAGGAGTCATTCGTAAAGCATGGACGGGCTCCTAGACCTGCAGGCAGAGGGGAGGCAGCAGGCTGGGGACCCTTCCGTGGGGGAGCAGCAGGGTCAGGGCAAACTAAAAGCACAGGTTCTACTTACAGCGATTACAGTTCAGAGTCTGAAAACCACACGGCTGCGTTCAACCCACAGAACATGGTCTCCCAGCCCTGAACTCATTACTGACCCGGAGGTGGTTTTCAGAGAAATAAAGTCCCCATCTGGGGCCGCTCCCCACTGTGGACGTGGGCAACTGAGTCAGGAGCAGGAAGACAGTGCCCAGCTCCCTGCCGGCTGTTTCTGAGCAAACCCAGCACCGCAGCCTGGTCCAGATCCTCCGGTAGAAAGTGAGCCAGAGAGAACAGTGATTTAAACCCCCGCCTTCACTCTCCTTGGACCCGAAGCAGGAGACACAGACCAGGAAGCGAAATCACAATGCCATGGCCACAGCACAATGGCTCTCTGTTCTCCTGGCCCACAGAGGAACAGAGGAGGCGAAAGAAGCCACTCTGGGGACGCCGTGCCCAAGTCGCCAGGCCCCACGATGAATGCCTGCAGTCCGGGCCACGAGCCTCTGGACTTCATTTTTTGTATCTTCAAAGGAACACATTCTGCAAAACGAGAAGATCTCAGATTCTGGAACTTCTTAGCCTGAGAAAACTTGAGTAGCCCAGTTATAAATCTTCTAAAATGAGAATTTATACAGAAATACTGACATACCTTTAATTACAGCAGCATTATGGGCTTTGTGTAATAAAGCCCACATATTTCCAGCTTAGATCATTATTTATAGGATGCTTTGGAAGGGATTTTATTTACAAGTGCCTGCCTGACCCACTGAGGTGCAGTTTTACACAGAGAGGGGAAGTACAAAGCACACTGTTTGAAAAGGCAGGGATTTACCTCCCGGGGCTCGGACCAGGCCTTCAGGCGGTGAGTGATGGCCCGACTCCTCTGGTTTGTACAAAGGGTTGAAGTTCAGGCTGGCTCAGTGCAGCATTCCACCAGACCTGCTGCCTCTCTGGGCAGGCGATTAATCTCATGATCGATAGACCATATGATTAGGCACTAATAGCTGATAGGAGAAGAGAATAAACAACCATAAATTTGCTTTGTACTGAGTAATCCAAGTGTGAGCAGGGTCATTAAATGGCCACATTGGGTCATGTTACTTAAGGAACCTTATGGAACAAAAATGGCAGACACACATTTTTAAAGGTCTTCAGTTATCGTCAGAGGGAGAGGGGACTGGGCAGCATCTCGGCATGTAGGATTTTTGTGGTGTGCAGGCTGGACACACACACTGAGGAAGGCAGAAAGGCCAGCCTGAAGGGTCCTCCGTGAGCAACAGCATCAGCACCTTTGCAGTGAGTCGGTGGCGCTCGGTGGCCCAGCGTGACTCTGGGGAGGCAGGAGGGACCAGCCCATGCCTGTCTCGGTCAGGGCAGCACTGAAGTGTTCAAGTTGCCTTTGAGTGTAGATCACCAGGCGCCAGCCTGGAGCCCACTCAGGGTGTCGTGAGGTCCCATGACTGGACGTCACACCACAGAAAAGCAGGGATCCTGAAGCCAAAAATCGCATTTTTTCTCTTCTCCTGTTCCCTGGCTTCTTCCCTTTGTAAGATAGTGACCTCTCCCACCAGTCCCTCGAAAGAGAGAAATCAATCACCTCACACTGAGTCTGAGCCCTTGCGGGCCCTGGGTGATTCCTCGGTGACCACTTGGACAACCTGCACAGTGTCAACTTCCCTTCCACCCTGAGCAGAGGCGAAAGCCCTTCCCTGACCATGAAAACCAGAGGAGGACTGCCAGCTGGGTGAGCGTGCTGCAGACAGCCACTGCTGGAGGAGGGACAGCCCCGTGGGGAGCCGCGCCCAGCTCTCTTCCCTGCAAACCCCCTGGGAACGGAAGCCCACAGCGCCCTCCGCTCGGACAGTCCCGCCCTCCCATCTGGCTAACATGCCCTCTGCTGCCCTCCCTCAGTGGACTATTCGATAGTGCTGATGGCCTGGGCGTGCAGAGAAGGGTCCCACTGGATCTTCAGGAAAAGCCACGCACTGAGACACCCGGGGTGTGTTGGGAGAACTTTTTCCTCAGCAGTCCAGGAAGCTGGACTCACACTCTGGATGTGGACACAGGTGCGATCAGTGCCCACAAGATGCCCAGGGCTGCAGGCAGTTGTTATAGCCCAGTGCTCCATCTCCATTTGCAGTTATCCAGCTTTCACTCGTGGGATGTCTGCGAAGGGAGACTGCGGGCAGGTGTGCTGGGCCCCGGGATACACCGCAGTGTCAGGACAGGAGGCCGTCCCAATGTCTAGCCTCTTCTCAGAACCTCTGTGGACCAGGAAGACCTGCCCGCCCGTGGGTCACTGTCCTGACTCCAGGGAGGAGGATGGTGAGCAGGACGGGTGGGACAGGGGAGTGGCCGCCCTTGGGGTATGATGCTGGGGCGGAACTGACAGTCCTACCCAGCCATCTCTGAAGCACTAAGAATGGACAGAAGAGACTCCCCAGAGGAAAAATCAAACCCCACGTAAGCCGAGCAGACAGTGCAGGCCTCCCCGAGACTCCTGCCAAACAGCGGGCATCTGGGCTCTACTCACTGACCTGCAAGGCCCCTCACAATCTGCTCCATGGAAGGAGCATGGGTCAGACTACCCAGGGCAGAGACCAGGACCCAGCCCGTGTCCCTGTTCACCTCCGACATCCGCCAGCGATAGTCATCCCTGCATGTGGGGCCAGTGCGCCTCACCCGGTCACCGGCCACATCTACCTCACACGAAGTTGGCACAGTTCTTGCTGCTCCCCACGTGGGCTACATTACAAAATGAAGATAAGACTGCTCTGTCTGAGGCCTTCGGGAACAAGCTGGGGCCAAAGCTAGTTTGTCCTAAGTACGAGAGCAACCCCACCGTGGCTCTCCCCGTGGACATCAGGCCTGAGGGCAGCGAGCTAGAGGAGTCCCTTCCCACACAAGCAGGAAGCAGACTGGCTTGGGCTGGGTGTAAAGCAGACGGCACTAGGGTTTCCTTAAAAATATTAACTTGAGGCAAGAAAGGCAAACAAAAAAGTCACTTCCTGTCCACAGCAGTGTTTGCTGGGAACCTGAGCACCATTCTTTTCTGGACTAGGAAGGGGACAGTTGAGTCCCCAGCCTGGTCTTGCCTGCCCACCCACTATGGTGTCAGTGCCCGGGGAGCCAGTGCCATATGCACCAGCGTCCTTACGCCTGAGTGTGATGCGGAAACTTCCAAGTTCGCACGAGGCTTTGCATCTCTTCCATTACCGAAGCCACACTTCTCCATTTCTAAACAAATGCTCCCAGGAAGAGGGCCAGGGAGATGCACATCCAAAGGGCATGCACTGAGGCGCACGTACCCTCCTGCAGGGAGGTCAGGGCCGGGACTCCGTATCTGTGCTGTCAAAGCGTCTGACTGCTGCCCATGGTCCTCAGACAAGAGAGCAGGCCAGAGCTCGGGCAGACAGCACAGCGCTGAGTCACGGGAGCCAGAAGGACTTGGCCAGATGAGGACAGGACAGGTGCTGTCCTGGAACAGATCTGGATGGCGGCAAGGGCAGGGGCAGCCTCCACGGAAGAACAGGGCCAGGATCTCACCTTCAGTCTCCATTCATGCCACGGACACCAGTGAGCACCTCCTGAATATCAGGCATGGTGTCAGGCCATGGAGATGCCCACAAGGGCCGCTGTCCTCTCGGGACGCCTGTCACTATGGCCGCTCCGTAGCCGGCTGATGTGCAGTGTGTCCCCATGCTCCTCCAAGCTGATCCACCACTGCTGGACAGGGGGCACTCCTGGCACTGTCGGCCAGAGACCCAGTATCAGCTGTAGTGCCCACAGATGCAGCCCTGCAGTGCCCAGATCACCAATCGCAGCTCTCACCCAGGCCATCCTCATCCAGCCACGGTCTCAGGGAACACACTACAGTGCAGCTGGGACCATAAAAATTCACATAGTCTCATTAAACACTACAAGGTTAAAAACCCAAATTAACGTTATGTGCATTACGCAGTACAGAAAGCCCAAGGCCTGGTTCTCGAGGTAGAAAAGAACATGAGCCTGAGCACTGCTAAGCAGTGAGACATTTCTCCAAGAACAGCCAGACAGGACTAGACTGCTCTACACAGAACTCTAAAAATGCCAGCCTCGCATCCTATGACCTTGGCCACTTCACAGGAACTCCAGAAGTCACTCGGACACAGAGTATCTACTTTGAAACTAATCTTAAGACTTTACAGATTTATTTAGGCATTTGCCTTGACTTTTGCCAGTTCCAGATATCCCATCCACAGGAGGTTTTGGGTAGGACAGGCACATGCTCTGGGGTCAAGTTGGCCTGAACAGTCCCGCTGCACCCTCGCCGCCAGCGTAGCCCGAGCAAGTGAACTAAGTCACCTGCCTGCATCAGCCTTGCCGTCCAGCTGCTAGAAGATGCTCTGCTAAATGATGTTAAATAAAACAGACCTGACTCCCCAGGCGCCTGAACCCATCCCCAGAACCTGGGCAGTGAGCACGAGGGCCCTGGGGGACATCAGCTCAGGGCCACCGACGTGGAGGGGCTGTCCTGACCCATGCAGCTAGTGGGGCTCGAGCATGGCCCACCAGTCAGTGGCAGGAGGAAGCGAGGGTGCTCTGCGGAAGCACAGATCCTCCTGCAGCCCAGGGGCCTACCACAGGGTCCAGCCTCTCCAGGGCAAATCTGCGTTTTTCTGAGCCACTAAGTGTCTGCTCATTTGTCACAGTAGTGAGAGGAGCCTGAAATTCCAGCCTGTAGGGCACAGAGAAGATCTGACGTGACCCCTTCTGAGGCTGCAGGACATAACTTAGAACAGACTGAGTGACAGCCTCTGAAGAGGACACAACTTCACACATGGCCCTTAAAACAGAGGGCCCAGGAGGAGGCTCAGACTACCTGTGCCACCCAGATACCTGAGGTCCAGACCTACAGATTCTGAGCAAGTATCCACCTTGTAACTGCACTTCTAGTTTAGCCAGTCAGTGTGGCGTGTAATAACAATGGCAGAACAAAAACTCAGAGGGAAAAGTCAGTGAAGATACATGAAACGCTAGGTGCACGTTCTTACGTGCCCAAGGAAAGCGTCGGTTTCCAGGAGCATCGTTTTCCCTGGCTTAGTGCTGAAATGGAACAAAACAGGTCAAAATCTGACTCAGAAGTGCTCTTAGTGCCAGAGCAGGTTAACAGTAAAACAGCTCCAGCCGGATCCACAAGTCCCCCCACTGAATGACATTTTATGGGTGTGTGAGACTCCAGGGCTCAGGGGCCACGAGGCAGGTGGCAGGGAGCACGAGAGGCTCGAGGGGGACAACCCTTCATGAGCCACCACCATCTCCCCAAGGGACCCCGTGTCAAGTGCACCCAGACCTGGACCCACTATCCAGGACCCATGGCTACAATGACAGAGCTACAGATCTTGGCTAACAGCTGACATGAAAAACAAATACCACCCATAGTCTCAGCAAGGTCCCTGAGCATCTCTCTGAGACCGTGAGACATGAGATTCCAGGGGGTGGACAGCTACTGTCTCCTACTGCACACTGAGGGGATGGAAGCTAGGACAGCTCTATGTGCTCCCAGGGCCACATGGCCAGTTCTTGGCAGAGGGTACCTGGGGCCTCAGGATCCTGTGTCTGAGCTGTGCCATCACAAATACCATCACAAGGGGACACACACTTACACACAGAGACACACATACAGACACACACCGAGGAATAAGTCAAGAAGTTCTCCATATATACTGGCCACAGAAACACGCTGCTCTGTCCTTGCAGAACAGTGGCCCTCACATGTCAGCACCGTCACACACCTGTGGAGTGGTATGGACCAGTCATTTGTGCTCCTCCTCCCCAGAGCCCGGGGGTGGGTCTATGGCGGGGAGGAACAGATCCCAACAAAGTTCACAACAAAGTTCATGTGACGCTGATGCCTGGGTGGCACCGTGCCTCACGGCCCAGGAACCGCTGCTGGAAGGTCTGCAGCAGAACCTCGGTACAGCCTGGCTCTGAGCTCCCAACCGTCGCCTTTGGGAGGGTCTGCTGAGTGCAGCACAGTCCTCGGAAAGTCTTAATGTGGGCTGCTCTGCTCTGCTCTGTGCGAGCTACGAGGAAACGGGCTCCCAGCGTGGCCGGCCCCGACGAGGGGCTTGAGGGCCCAAGGAGCGCCCTGGCCCAGCCTCCGCGTGCACCCTCCACACAGCAATGGCGTCACGAGACGCATACAGTCGACAAGCTCTTCTGCTACGAGAACACCATGGGAGAGTTCGCACGGCTCTTCCGTGTGCCTGGGCCCCGTGTGCACTTCTAACCTACTAAGGTCCCGCTTGCTCTGCAGAGTGGCCAGGAGGAATGGAACCAGCCACATATCAAGCATATGGTTAGAATTCTACATCCCTTGGTCACAGTCACTGTAGGAATCTTGGTTCTCAGTCATGTTCATGCAACAATATCTGGCAAATTCTCGCTGACTGCTCTGAGGCATGCTTTGTTCTCAGGTGTCTCATGAGTAACAGGTCAACAAGACCCCTCCCTAGAATCCTGCCCCCCCCAGGCTTGTCTCTTAGGACTGCTGCTGTGGAAAGGCCCTGAACCGACACGGCACAGCCGATAGAGGAGGCCAGGCCTGCCGAGGATGGACCGTCCTTTTTTACTACACCAAGCTGTCAGCCCAGGGTGGCCGTAGGCAAGACAACTGCGCTATCCACCACCGGCCACGCAAGGAGGGCTGTCAACTCTTGCTGGTCCTTTCCCTGATGAGCCAGGGCACACAACTTGGGAAACAGCCTCCTACACACTGTGCAGCGACAGTCAGTGTGTTCTGTAGTATGTGCATCAAGTTACACTGTGAAGAAAACCAGAATGACAAACAAAGGAAAGAGCAGAAGGTAGCCTTCGCCATCCGTATTCCTGTGTTCATTCATGCACAAGACTTAGAAAGGTACCCGTTTGGACTCTTGGGAATAGGAAAATCCCAAAACCATAGTTTACTATTTTCAAAGGAGTTTCAATATGGGCAGAAATCAAGAATACTGTTCTTCAGGCTAAGTTTATATCCTGAAATATGCTTCTTGTAAGAAATAATTTAAAAATGTGGAATCTAAAATTAAGCAAAAATAACATACAGTATGTTCAGCTTTGAAATTTGCCGGGATTCAGCCAAGTTTGCCATAAACAGAAGGCAGAACTGTCTATTTTTAACGTTGCAGCCCTTGGGTGATTAAAATTTTGAGCCATAATAAACAACTTTTTTATTCCTTGCAACATAATTTCTCATTTGAAACTGCAGTCTTTTTAGTTGTTTAGGAGATAAGGATTGAGCACTTTGTGTTTTTAAGTTCTTTCTTAAAGGGAAATTTCTTGCAGAGACTAAACGCATGCATTAGCATGCCAAAAGCACAAACTAAAAGGAAGAAAGGAAAAGCTTCTTCAGGGCTCACACTGCATAGCTTCGTCCCCTCAGTTTTAACTCCTTGGCACCTTTGGTCAGTGGCCTGGGGAAGAGTTGTTCACGGAGCCCACCTTTCCGCACAACCCAGTGGACCTGCCACAAACACCTCACTGCCACCAGCCCATTGCCGGTCCTCCCTCTGCGCTGGATACGCAATAAGCCAGCAGCCTCTGACGTGTCTGCTAATTACGTCAGTCAGCTACTCTGCTGTACGTGGTCGTGGTACTAATGAAAGTATTTTTGTGCGCAAATGAAACAGGTCAAGATGAGCAGACCAGGAAGCATAAGGGACTTGGGGTCATGCAGACTGTTTGTGTGCTGAGTCACACAGACTTCAGCTTGGCCTGCAGAAAGAAGAAAAACCGTTTCTCTGCTAAGAGTAAGGCTAGCAATCCTTCCCTTTGGCATGAGTTAGTGCTAACAGTTTGAGACTCTTTAACATGATCAAATCTAACAGTTGTGCCCCCGTCAAGCGTTACCGCAGTTGGGTTATGGAGACAGACAAGACCAGGGCCACGCAAGGTGTCTCATTCCCTTGCTGCTGGGACACACACTCGATGCCCACAACAGTACGGAGGAGATGTTCATCCTAGCTCACCTAGTTTTTAGAGGTTTTGGTCTACAGTCACCGATTCCAAGGCAGAGAGAGAAGCGTGGCACAGCAGCATCTTTGAGGAGAAACACGGCAGCAGGAAGGACAGGGAAGTCCAGGGAGGCGGAGGCAGGCAGATTCTCCTGGCTGCACCTCAGTGATCCCGCCTGCAACCCAGACTCCACCACCAGTGTCCCACTGTGCACAGACTCCCCCTTGGATTGACACAGTAAGGAGTATCACATGCCAAGATCCATCCCCTCCCACCTGTAAGGCTGTCGGGAACAGCTAGATATAAATCATAACACAAAATGACTTAAATGCAGTGCTATTTCCCTTAGGGACAAAGCACCAAATAGCAAATTGGTTTCTGGCCTGGACCACTGGACAGGGATGGTGACAGCCATTCATTTTCAGAAGCAGGAGGATGAGCAGAAGTGTTGGGAAAACAACTCGGGCGTGCACGGAGATGCTCGCTAACTCAGGGGTCTGTTCTGCCTTGGCCATGCTTTGTCTTCAGCTGTGAGGGACCCAAGGCTCCTGAGGCAGACAGTGCCTGCTCCACCTCCCTGACCATTCACAGGTCTGGCCTGGTGCTCAGGCCACAGAAGGGATCTTTATCTCAACTTCACAGCATGCTTTCTTCAAAGGTCCCTCACACAACAGAGTTCCTCATCCGTTAGCATTTGGGACTGTTTTGTTGGCATACCTCTGAGCATTTTGTACCCAAAACTGGGCACAAAGTTGCAGTTGTTCTCAGACCACAGTCTCAGACAGCAGCGGCCTTCTCAATGTGCTGTCACACGTGGGTCCCTGTCACACTGTGGTCGGTGCACTCAGGGGCAGCTTCTCGGGACTGCTGTCCAATCTACACCCCTCCTCTTTCCCACAAGAAGTGTCAGCTCCACGTGAGGGTGCCCGGGCCTCCTGCTACTGGGTCCAGCCGAAAGTAGGGCTTCTCAACTGCCTTGGCCTTCCCAATTCCTGTCCCACCCATGCCAATGCCAGAAGACTCGAGCAGCCTAGAAAACAGGTCTCTGCACTCTCCTCCACAAGAGGGCCACTCTAGAAATGTGCTTCCTTGGCGGTCACTGGGTCCCCAGGGCCCAGTCGACTGTGCAGACAGACAGCAGGGTCCACACGGAAAGCATCGTGGTTTCTCTCTCATCTTTGAACGAAACGAGTCCCCCAGGTCTCCTTGGTCAGTGGGTGTTACTGTCCCCGGGGAGCCTCAGCCCGGATTTCCCCATCTGTAAGGACAGTGGCTCTTCCAAGCTGTTGTGTGAGGGACCTTTGAAGAAAGCATGCTGTTCCGTCTCCTACTCTGGAGTATAAAACTTGCATTTTATAATGTGAATGAAGATCCTGCGCTTTAGCCTTCTCCCTACCACCCTCCCTCCAAGTTCCCAGCCAGATATCTACCAACATCCGGAGGCCAGGGCAGGCTGGCTGCGGCAGCAGTGAGGAGAGCTGATTGCAGAACACAGCTATCAGGGAGCAGCAAGCCCTGCACCGCAGGCAGGGCCCTGGGAAAGTACAAGGGCAGGAGTGAGGCTGCTGAAGAAAAACACGCTAGCCAACTTTCCACACTTATCTCAGCCCTGCAGCCCCGCTGCCCGCCACCGGGTCACGTAAGGATTCAGGGCAGCAATGAGCAGTCCTGAGCGCCCACCTCCTGCACACTCCTATCTTGGTCAGTGGGTGTTACTGTCTCCAGGGAACCTCAGCCTGGATTTTCCTGTCTGCAAGGAGAGCGGCTCTACCAAGCTGGAAAAACATCCTCTAATTCAACCCACAAGCAGATACAGTATTTTTGTGTAAAACTTCCTCAGTACAGAAAGCGATTTCTAACCTTTACAGAAAATGGCAGGAGCACAGACAGCTTAACTGATGCTTACTGACCTCAGGGGAGGAGGAGCTTCAGAGTTCAGCTCCCACCATGCAGTGGGCCAGGCCGCTGTGCGCTGCAGAACGGCACTGGCAGATGCCCCAACCTCTCTGGTCACCCACAGGCTCAGGGGACAGACCTCCTTGCCTGCGGAGTGCTGCTGTGGGTCAGCTGGCCTGCAGCACCAGCCAGCACCCCTGACCAGGGCGCAGGCCCAGCACTTTGCGGCCCTTCACCGTGCGGGGGTCACTGGAGAATTAAGAATGATCTGTTTTTCAGATTGGGAGACCAAGTGCTCAGAGTTTATAATGACTAATTCTTGATCAGGGAGTGAGACAGCCAGGCACTGACCACGAATTAGTCAGACCGTGGTCTCTTCACCGCTGGGAGTGGGGTGAGACCTCTGTATTTTGAAAATAGTTGTTTCATGACTAAAAAAGAGTGAAAGTATGCACTTTATCCTGCTGAAGTAAAAACAAAAAGCTGCCACAATCACTTTTTGCTCCAATTCGGCCTCCTTCAACAGGAAACTAAGAAAAGAAGGGAAAGGGGAAGAAATGGAGAGGGAGGAGAGAAGAGAAGGCGTCCTGGACTCATGAGGGAGCACGCCGCTCATCCCAGCAATCTGGGAGGCCGGGGCGAGAAGACTGCAAGCTGAAGTACAGTCTAGGTAATTTAGTGACCCTGTCTCAAAATAAGAAATAAAATAGGACAAAGGCCCTGGGCTCAATCCTCAGTACTGGAAAAAAAAGGGTTAACAGTGAGAACACAATTTTAATCTTTGCGTGCTACTCACTACATACACAGTGTCTACCACAACAAAAATGATGCCACAACTTCCATTGTTCTTCTTCTGCACAAGCATGGGGATGGAAGTCAACCTTGACACGCCACTGCTGAGATGCAGATTCACAGCACAGCCACCCAGGTGCCTAGGGGTCAGCACCCTTGGCGCGGAGGTGTCTGGAGCCCTGGAGCCAAGTGGAGAATAGGGCTCAGACAGGGCGAGTCAGTGTATCAGGCTCACCGCCGGCTGCAGAGGGCAGGGAGAACGGCACGTCCCAGGGTCTGTGTGACAAAGCCAGCGCTCAGCGGCTGAGGACACACTCGGATGAGTGCTCTAACCGTGGATTCCAACTCTGACCCTCCATGGGAAATGCGCTCGGCGAGCCCTTGCTGGGTCTCTCTCCGTGTCTGTGAGGTCAGATCCACAGTACCCACCTGCAGGGCCACTACCAACACTGACTGAGGTGATGCTGAGCACGTGGTACTGGAGGTTTCACCCTGCCGCAGTCCCTCCGCTGACCGCTTAACAGTCCACAGAGCTTACCTGCTGCGTTTGAGTCACGGTTTTTTTCTAAAAGCCGTTAGCCTCTGTCCTCTACCATTCTTCCTCAAGGTTATCTCCACCCATTAATTTATTTATACACTATCTTCACACCTAGCTCTTCAACTGGTAATAGTTCACCGAAAACCACTCATGGGCTAGGGTGTAGCTCAGTGGTGGCGCCCTTACCTGGCAGAAGCACAGCCCAGCGCTCCATCCCCAGCACTTGAAAAGCAAAACAAGGAACAAGCTCTTACCCAAGTAAAGGCTCCTTGAAACACAGGGCACCTATCTCTTATCGCCTATTGTGTGCACAGTCTGAACTTAGTCTCTTCCAGAGCAGAGTTAGTTCTCTTGTTTCACAAACGGTGAAGTCGGAAGGTATACTAAACAACAACAGCAAAAGACAGCTGGGAACCCACGGGAGTCTGAACCCAAGCCTGCCAGAGCCAGGCCACGGCTGTCCTTGCGCACATAAAGATCCCTCAGACACTGTGCCGTGTGCTCACATGCCAAACTAGAAGATTTAAGTATAGCCTGTATTTTTATATTTAGAAGAGAACCACAGAATTAATTTCTAAATCAATATTGAAATGCATCCAGCTTCGTGTTCCGCAGTTGGAGCTCATTTCCCCCTCACACGTGCTCGGAGGACCCTGCAGCCCACCCCCAGCCCTCACACCATTCAAGCTTTTTATTAACCCTAATGCTGATTGCTTCCCTGGGCATGTAGGAGTCTGCGTATAATTTGTCTAATTAAATTTAAGAGGGATGTTTCAGGGAGCACCATTTCATCATTTCCTCCACTACTGCATGCTGGGGACTTTAACGAGGGCCTAAACCCCCACTTTAAGTCAGCCTTGCTTTTGACACAGATAAGTTGGGCTTGTTAAAACAGTCTTCAGATGTCAGAAAATGGCTTTATTAAGATCACAGAATGCAGAGGGTTTGATTAGCACTAATCAAGAAAGCGACCAGGCTGTAGCACAGTGCACCGAGTTCAGTGCAATGCGGTTGACATGTCATGACCTCGCCGATCTGTTACGCACAGACTCTGGGCGCTCAGGTATCCTAGAAAGACAGTACAGTGCTCTAGCTCCATCTAAATTCTGCCACTCTTCCACTGGGCGGCATGGATTCAAAGCCATGTAGACGCACTGACAGCAGGAGGCTGTGACTCTCAATAGCTCTTACCATTAAAAAAAAGAATGAGGAGTATGTTTACACTTTCAAATTGTAAAATTTAAGGTCTCTGGGTTTGTCGAGCCAAGAACAACACACACTACTGTCTTCCTCTTCTGAAAGTGGTTTCCAGTCCAGTGATCCTGACCATCACGAGCAAAGGCGATGTTCAGTCAGTGTTACTGAGACTTTGGAACACTCTCCAAGAAGAGTGTATGTGGCTGTTTCACTCCTAAGAAAACTGAGTGGGTGACAGGAAGGAAGAGTAGAAACCCAGAAATAACTGGCCTGGGTGGCGATCCTGACTCTAAAGTAGCTGGCGCAGGCCTTCCACAAGGTCCTGACTCTCAAGAACCAAACAAGGCCAGGCATGGTGGTATGCTGGTAGGCTGAGCAGGAGGATCACAAGTTCAAGTCTAGCTTGGGCAACTCAAAATGATTAAAGATGAAAAGGACTGGGGATGTACTTCAGCGAGAAGACTCTGGGTTCAATTTCTAGTATTGGAAGAAAAAAAAGTCGTTGAACTGAAAGTTCTCTTTTTTTGTTGTCATGTGTGTGTGTGTGTGTGTGTGTTTCTTTTTGAAGCAGGGTCTCACTTTGTAGTTCAGGCTGGCTGTGAGCTCTCTATGTAGTTCAGGCCAGCCTTGAACCCATAGCAATCCTTCTGCCTCTGCCTCCAAAGTGCTGGAATTGCAGGTATGAGTCACCTACCTCCCCGGCACTATGGTGTGTGGTACCGGGGCTCAAACTTGGGATCTTGCACTTGACAGGCAGATGCTGAAATCACCAAGCTAAATCCCTGGCCCTGAAATGACCCTTAAGGACTAAAAACTACAATGTTATTAAGTCTCTACAGGCTTAGCATAGGTCTCTTCCTAAGTTAAGGCACTGTGTCAATCGGAAAGACCTGTGTGTTATTTATGAACCCTAATTCAAAAGCTAATCCAAAGAAGGCCTGAATGTGAACTTGTGAGCTCTGAAAATGAGACACCGTAGACCTAAGCACACCAAGCACCACTGCAACTCACTCCTGTCTTTCCTTCAGAACGAAGTTCTGAGCGTGTTTCCGGCACACTTGTGAGTGCACACGGGCACACACATGAACACTCAGAGCCTGTGTCTGGACACAACTCCAGCCAGCCCTGGTGCCATCTTTCACTCAGCAGCAGGGCTGGACATGGGCAGCAGTGCCGCCTCCACCCTGGCTTTCAGGCACACCGACCATGCCCTCCGCTGGCCCCGCAGTGGTGTGGCAGTCCTGCCCCACGTCCGGTGCGGGCACACCAGGAGGAAGCCTGAGATCCCACTGGCCGGCAGCAGACGCGGGTGTGCTGCTGCCTCCCCTGCGGCCTGGCCACCACCTTGCTCTGATTTCCTGGAGGTAATGGAATACAGAGGCTTAGAGGGGTGAGGAGAGCTTCGCATAATGGGATTTACATAATCTGATTTTCCTAAGAAAAGAAATTGAGAAGCAAAGAGATAAAGGATTTTCTGCGCCTGGTTGTGTGTACACACACACACACACACACACACACACACACACACACACACTCAAGCTCACACAAGTATCTTTAAAACACCCGTGGTTTCCAGACATCTCTCTGCACCCTAGATATCAAATCATCGTTATAAACAACCCAACAGGCCGCAAGGCAGGTGCTCTCATTTCCGCTGCCTAGATACAGGGAGGGGCTGAGCAGTGAGACGACTCCGCAACTGCATCCAGGGCAGCGCTGCCCACTGCGTTCCCACTGCGTTCCCAGCCAGCCCCGCCTCCGGAGGACACCCTGCGCGCTAGTTCTCACGCAGCAGACATCCCCGGGGCGCCAGTGACCGGCCAGGCACTGTTCTAGAACCAGGAAAACAACAGTAAACAGCAGCAAGCTCCCTTCCTCAAAGAGCATTCCAACACACACAGCCACGTGCTTCCAATAATTATAGTTTAATATATATGGCTTTTCATACACTTTTCTATACCAGCCAGTTTATGAGACTCATTAAAAATTAAGATCACATATAAATATTTATTATAGTTTAAGAACTGTACTCATTAGGTCACCAAAGAACAAATAAACCCAGCCACTCCCCCTTCCCGTCCTTCCTCACCCCTCCACCAGCAAGCCTTGAGCGGCCAACAGCCAAGTAACATCGATTTGACTTACGGCGAGCAGGAAAAGGGGCTGTGAAAGTCTTCAGAGAAAAGACAGGTTCAGACTTGAGGAGAGGGGTTTTTAAGGGCCTTTTTAGACACACTCAGGACCTTCGAGTGCTCACACAGAATCTTGTTTGGGAAAAGTTTGTCCATTTTTCCCTCTCTTCTTTTAATCTACACAAAGCACTGCCTTACGGCCGGGGTGGAGGCAGCGTCTGCTCCCCATCGCCAGCCCTGCTGCCCAGTGAAAGACGGACAGGAAATTAGCGCAGTGGTAGGGAGCTGCCTGCCAGGAGTGAGCTCTGAAACAAAAGACCACTCTTGTGAGAAAACCTGACGTCTATCCCCGGCCACCTTCTAACTCTCGGGAAGCATTTGTGTGATCGGTGGTGTGCTCTGGGTTTGTAGCATGTATATCTACAGCGCTGTGCCACTTTTCATTTTCCAATTCACCCTAAAAAAGAAACAGACTTCAGTTTCTTTGCCTCTCCCTCCCTATCTCCCTTTCCATCTCTTGTTTAACTGTTGGTTAAGCCGGCCCATCGGTCAGTGACGTCACCAGCTGCCTCTCGCGCTGGCCAAGAGAGGATGGACGCTCCCCTTCTGTGCTTACACGATTACAAATGCTAGTAGCTACCTGAAGGGTGGCAAGAATGCTTGCTGCTTGCAGCAGGTGCTACAGAAAATGCTAATTTCTTGATAAATTAACTTGCTGTTGGTATTTCCTCATTCCTAACAGCCTTTATCAAATAATGTCATGGAAAAAATACTAAACCGAGATGGTGGAAGCCAGTAGTCTGAGAATTTGAGGTGTTCCCTGACCATGATCCATGTCTGAGAGGAAGCTAGAAGGTGAAGACAGAAGGTTTCCTTTCGTGGCAGTACTGGGCCGCCTTGTCTGATGGCCAGTGTGAACGCCCAGGGACTTCTGGGGGACAGTCTCGCTGGCCCAAAACGGCATGGCCAAAGTTTGGCTTATCTTCACTGCTATTCTCAGGAGTCAAACGGGGTTTACTTCGTTCTACCAACTGGCTTACCTCAAGGTAACTGCATTTGAGGAAGTGTGTGGAATTGTGACCTCCAACACAAAATTACGTTCCTCCATGAGGTGCCAGGAAAGCTAGCAATCGGAACAAGTCACCAAAGTATCAGCTGTAGAAGTTCTCTGGGCGCATTCCAAAAGTCTGCATCTGCTTGGCAACAATTCAGAAGAGAGATACGGTTACTCTTTTAACAGGAACAGAGCTTTCCCAGGCTTCAGTATATGAAAAACAGCTTGCTCTGTATCAGAAGAAAATCTAACCAGATCTGCAAAAATCACACACTTAGGATTATGCTTCATTAACTCAAAAATTACTGCCTTACGTGGAACCCGAACCATCACTGACACCGTTAGCACAGTGTCTGATGCACATGGTTCGGGAGTCCAAGTGGGAGTCTTTTCTTCCTTTTCTTTTTGCAACATAAACACTTAAGCATTTAGTGATAAAATATTAAAAGCTTGAGGCTCCAGACCCAGTGAGTGCAGCTGCTGATATAGCATCATAGACCAAGGCAAGGTGTCAAGTATGTTAAAATACAGCTCCAGCTCAGACATTAGGGGCTCTATTCTTCCTTAAGATGTATGGCTTGCTCCAAGTGCCTACAGCCACATGTGCACATCAACCCTGAAGTGTACCCCACAGGCTAGGGAGGAAATTCAACACATCTTCGTCAACGGACAAAGTAATCATCACAAGCAACACATCCAGGCACTTTTTAAATTATAACATTAACTGATCTTTCATCACCACTAATTAGAGTGAGGGCATCACATTCAGCTACTTTCTTAGCAGGAAGCAACTCTGGGCTGAAAATGTAGCGCTGAGGCAGTGAGTAAAGTGCGCAGGAAGAGAAACCAGGATTTTAAAAACAAGTAATCACAGTAAAAAGCCAATTTCCCATAGTCAGGAGTATTTTTTATATTTTAATTAATCTTCCTTGTGAAAATATCATTTTGTCTCTCTGCAATCAGATTTCATGATGGTACTGCAGAAAATGGACCACAATGTTTGGGAATCTAGGGACAAGAAAGAATAGGTCAATGACCCAAAAAGTTACCTTTCATACCTGGAGAAATAAAAATTAAAAAGTATATGAACCTGTCATAGCCCTAGTCTGTGAGAAACATAAGGAACTTGAATGGGTATTTTAGTAGAACCACTTAAAATTAAGTGATGAATTGGAATGGGAAAAGTTATTCCAATAAAAGCAAACAAATTAACTAACCTGACCTTGGTCCACATAAAAGATTCATTTTCTTAATGGAAACAAACTCTTTGAGTCTAGCTCGGGCTTAACCACTGAAGTGCACGTGGAACCTCACCGAAGCCACGGAGACAATGCCCTAGGAGCCCGGGTGGCACCCAAGTGTGGACGGGTTCTCCTGGTGGGATGTGCCACAGGCGTGGTCTGGTGTGACCCACTTCTCCGGTGATTGCCGTGCGAGTCAGAAACCCGTTAAGACCCAATTAACAAAAATGTTACGCATCACTGATGCGTGTGTTGTCCTGTGCTTAATTCCACTGTTTTCCCGAGTATATTCTGTCTTTTCTACTCATTAACTTTCTCTCCCCTGGGGTCCAAGCAGCAACTTTTCCTCCTTTGTTTTAAAAGGTTACAGAGGATCTGAAAGTTCCAGGGCAGTGGGTGTGTCTTCCTCATCCTCGCTGGAGGAGAGTGAGATAACATCTGCCTTCATCAGACATTCACGACTCCTTGTGCTGTCAGGACAGAGTCCTAGTTTCACAAGCCTTTGAAATAGCACGTCCAGGGAAGGCCAACCAGACGGGAAAGGAGCTGGTCTCTTCTTCCCAGCTCCCCAGCGAGAGGTGCTCACACCACGTGCTCCCTGGGAGACAGGACCATCGGACAGGGACCGAGATGCTGACCTTGGCGACCTGAAGTCTCCACACCAGTGTGGGAGCAGCTGCCGGCTCACCTTCGCCCGCCAAGCTGGGCTGCTAACTTGAACGGGCCCTTCGAGGGACAGATGCTGAAGGCAGGCTATCCACCCAAACCACGAGTGCCTCCCCACACCCTGGCTTTATCCAGCATTCTCAACACATTCATACCACACTCCCCTGGGGAAATGTCCCTTATAAAGAGCAGCAAAGAACTGACAATGTCAGGTTGGCAAGGCTGTCTGTCGGTGTACGTACTTCACCTGCACAGAAACTGTCCTGTAAAAGCAGGCAGGAGCGATGGGTGCCATTCGGCGGCTGAGAAGCCTGGGTTTGATTCCCAGCATCACACTTTGGCTCGATTGCTGGGAGGAACTATGGCAGACGCAAACACAGGAGACCAAGCCTGAGACAACTGTGCTATGGTATGTGGAATAAGCATGACCTTAATTTAATGTTATACCTTTTATATGCAGAACTTTAAAAGAAGAAGAAATCCATGAGACTGGAGCCTCCATTTGCTAGAAAAGATACCACTCTTAGCAAAGTCACGGAACAGCGGTACGCAAGAACTCCGACCGCTCAGCGCTGGCTCTGTAGAAACCAGGCCTCCTGTGGTGCCAAGGTCCAAAGAGTTCTTATGAAAGTAAAATTACTGATTCACATTTCACCCAGGCCATGCCTATCTTCAACATCAGATAAGGGGGTACACACTAGCAACACTTGCATTCAGACTAAATATGTTTCATTTTGAACATAATGGAGCCCATTGCTTTGGACTGGGCCCTTTCTGATGCTATGAATGACTTCTCGCTATGGCTCATGGTTCCTCCTACCCGCACTTACCTAATGCTCAGGACTATTGCATCCTGAGACCATTCACTTGATGAGGGTCTGGCAGCCCCTGCCCTGAGGATTCCGACTCTGAGGAACGCAGACAGAAGGGAGGGACAGACAGACAAAGTGGCCTGCAGCTGGTGTGGGGTGCTTCAGACTGGAGCACAAGGTGTTGTGGTGAGCAACAATTGGGCTGATGACTTAAAACGAGGTGAAACAAAAAGAACTACCATCTGTGCTTTAACCTTTTTAAAACTTTATGTATACTTTTTAAAAGGACTATTTCCTAGCACTACTATAGACCTTTTTCCATTTTTAAGAGCACGAATTATTCTTTCTCAAGGTCCAGCGAGATCAAGAAAACGCAGAAATAGCTGCTAGCTCGAACGTTCATCAGACGTCTTACCAGACTATTGACTGAATTTCCTGGACAAGATAATGCTGTCGAGAGATGGCCAAGTTCTATGAATTTTTTGGTTGTTTGGGAAGCCTTCCTCAGTGAGGGTAATTAATTCAGTCTGGAAGAAGTTCTCCGTGCTGAGTACTTCTTCAATTTTTAAGATAATGATTTCCTTCAAGAATGTGACAATAGTTTGTGACCCTCTTTCCAGAAAAAGGCTCAGGTAAGTTAAATTCTGCACTTGACCCGTCCGTCCTGTCACCCTGCTCATGGTCTGCGTTGATACGGGAAGGACAGCACACTGCAGGATCTGTCTCATGGCACCACACTCTTGTGGCCCCGACCTCCAGATTCCAAAGAGCTCTGTGTGTTGAAGGAGAAACTGCAGTCACCAGGAGGGCATGAGGTTGTAGTGTGGGCATTTGTACTTACAAAAACATTAGCCAATGACAAGACAGCAGGGACCACGTTGGCAGCAAAGGCTGCCAACATACCTGCACGCAGAAAGGAAATCCCACTGACTCTGCGACCCTCCCGAGGTGGTGTCTGGACCCAGGAGAGATGCTAATGGAGGGCAGGTGTCACCAAGGTAGAAGGAAGCATTTTAGAGCAATCAGCACCACAGTGACTGAAGAAGCTGCCCTCTTTCAGGCAGGGCAGA
The DNA here is from genome assembly GCA_004026965.1 of Petromus typicus. Taxonomy (NCBI): domain Eukaryota; kingdom Metazoa; phylum Chordata; class Mammalia; order Rodentia; family Petromuridae; genus Petromus; species Petromus typicus. The sequence goes on from PVIR01005924.1 coordinate 43,480, forward strand.
GAGAAGATGGCCTCTGCATTCAACTCGAGTCTGGCCTCAGGCTAAATTTGTGAGCTGAGGCAAGTTCTGAGCTCTTGTAGGACCTGGTTGCTTCATCTGTGAACGGGAGGTTGTAAAACACCCGCTCACAGTGTGCGCCCAAAGACACCAGGCACTCGACAAGAGCCAGCTAGCTCCAGCCACTGCCCTCCAGAGGGCCCGCAGTGGGGTCCCAGGGGAGCTGGGACACCCCGGATTCCTGCAGAGGAGGCAGCTTACCGCTAGACCTCCTCTCTCTAAGCCTGCGGTCTAGGCAGCCAGACTCTGATGAAGTGCGTGAGCCAAAAGGTTGCACATCCCTCCATCCCCCTCCTGGAGACCCGAATGAATGCCCTTATTTTTCTTCTCAAGCTTAGTGCGCTTGCAAACTCTTTCCACCGTGTTTTAAAGAATTTTCCATAAGCCTTTAAATGTTTCCATACGACCCGCATGTGCAGGTAACCTGAGCGCGCGCCATTCCCCAAACTCAGTCCCTGTGACGCGGCCAGGATCTCTTTGTGCTCTGGGAGATCTGCTGGGCTGCAAGAGTTCGTCTTCCAGACAGCCGCGTTCCTCCCTCGGTTATCAAATTCTCTTATCAGCACATTTTAATCAAAGCCTTTCAAAACAGACTGAGGGTTAGGAAACACTGTCAGGCCTCCATAAAAAGGCAAGAGGGCAGAAAGATCTACCAATTGGGACAAAGGCAAAGACCGTTTTGACTTGCTGTAGAATATGGCGCAGTGGAAGTCAATGTCATCCTGGAAAGAAGAAAACACCAGGTCAAAAGTGAATAAATTACTGGCCGTTCTTGAACAACCACAAAAAGCAGATGTTCAAGTTTTCTCTCTATACACAAGAGGTTTGATTTGAATTAGTTTTTTAACATTTTATTTCAAAGAGATCTCTCTTTTGTCAAGTGATCACTGGCCACCACTTAAAATAGTAAAAATAAAATTAAAAACGGCAGAAGGAGACGAAGCCTCAGGTCCGGTGGCAGCACAGACTGGGTCTCCCAGTGTGAGGCACAGGCACAGGGCAGGACCCGTACTCCCCGGGGCCCTGCTGCACAGGGCCAACCTCAGCCTGGCTTCCTGTGCCCTGCTGCCCTGCAAGGAGCTCCGGGGTATCGTTTCCAGCCAGGCTCTTCCAGAACTAAGAGACGGGCACCTGCGACGCCTGCTTACATTTCCAACAGCAATGACTGAAGGGAAAAGGGCTGCTTGTGCCAGTTCAGACCCAACAGCAAAGGTGAGCATTGCTTCTTTCACGATAATTCTCTTGGACCATCACGATAAACACTTTCCAGAGATTAAGTCACAGTGGAGCAGTACCCAGGGATTTCACTGTGACAGCACCCTGTGGGGCTGGGCGGCCTCTGCTGCTCATCTGCTCAGAACTCTCACTATGCAGATACGTGGGACTCTGGCTCTGCTGCTGTGAAACAGAAGGTCCTCGGGCCAGGTCTCCCTTTCTGCTCCAGAGGCAGCTTTCTCCTCTCTGCAAGCTGATCACACGCGGCGCTCAGGCATCGCTGCAATCATGCGTTCCACTGCAGCAGCGCCCAGGCCTGCTCCCACTCGGTCTACGGAACCTGGAAATACAGTGAGCCCACAGGAAGCTCTCGAACTCGCATTCACACATTGCTGCTGACTGCCTTGGCTCAACCCCTGAAGGCCCAGAGGCTGAGGGTCTGGCCAAGTATCACACAGCTGGGGCCAGGGCGGACTCCTCCGCAACGCGCTCCTCCTCCCTCCTCCACCTGACTCTCCAACCAGAGAAGAGAGAGGCCCTAACGGCTTGTCATTTAATTGTTTCTCAAATCCAACTGCTCTTCCTGTGACACTGAAATACGCTTCCTCCAGAAGGGCATTCCAATTCAAGAGAACGGAGTCTGTTTGGCCTAGTATTAAATAATTTGATAAGAAGCTGGTAAAACAGAAAGGTTTTACACATGCAAATCTGCCCTTGCACCCGATTTCGGTCCTCTTATTTTCCTGCTCTGCATTCCTGCTCTCCAGATGGACCAGCGCTTTATAGCAATGCCAGCAACAGCTTGTGTATTGTTTGTTTAAAACAAAGATGATGGATGAAATATCATATGCAACGTGAGAAAGAGGTGCAGGCTAATATTCCTGCTCGGAAATACATCAGAACGAGGTCCATGTCGCTTTTCTCCCCCAGCGCATTCATATAAATAAAGGTTTAATTTTATTTTTTCAATCGTAAGAGGAAGCATACATTCATCTAAGAGATGGAGCCTTTCCACGGCTCCAGATTTATTCTTGTCCTAAGGCATCATTACCCTCCAAATTATACAGACTTATGTCATTTCACTGAAACACTCATTCACCCATCACATGCCCAGATCCAACAGTAACACTTTTGTTTTAAAATTATGCCAAAATGAGCAAACTTGAAATTCTTTCACCTATATTTGAACACTCTGCAACATGTCTTGAATCATCTCAAATAAATTCCAACAAAAAATCTACAATTTCAGTGCACATCACACAAACCGAAGGGCTCAGGGTGGAGGTCTCTTCGCACCCTCCACATTCACACGAGACGCCCGTGGAGCAGCTGTGTACCGGGCACGCTCCCCGCCAATGCTCTCCCGTCTCATGATGGCTCTGACCTGCTTTTCTATATGTCTCTCCATTAGGAAGATGGCTGAAGGAGAACAAACAAAACCCAAGTGTACGAGCTGGAATGGAAGAACTGTAGAAATGCACAGCTAATTCCACAAAGAGAGTCCAGCAGGATCCTGTGTATAACACAGGAGTACTGAGTAGGGCCAGGGGTGCCAGGGGAACAGCTCTAGAAGAAGGGCTGAGGCGGAGCTCGGCTCCCGCGGGACCCAGAGGAGCGCGCTGCCAGCGAGGGGCAGGTCCCTGATCAGCAGAACCTCCCAGCTGGCAGCTCCTGGGCCTGTTACTCTAGTGGACAGTCAGGCTGAGACTTTATTTAAGGCTGGAATTTGGCCCCTCCAGTTGCACCATGAAGAGAAAATATTTAAAGAAAGATGTTTTGCAACCCCTGTATTTGGGGTGAGTGATAAAAGCCACAGAACCCCAACACTTTGTAGATGCCAACTTGGTGACATCCACTGTGTCAGGACAGAGCAGTGGGCAGGTGGTGTCTAAGGAGACCTACCACCCATGTGGGACTCGTGTGGGTCGCTGGAAGACTGTAAGCCGTGACTCTGGACAGCTTCCTTCCCTAAGTCCCACTCACACAGCCTCGCTGCACTGAGACTTCCTACTGAGAAAGTCAGGTGGTCGTCTGAACCTGGGTAAGTCAGGTGGTCGTCTGAACCTGGGTGTGGTACAGGTGACCGGCGTGGAGGACAGGAACAGAAGCACCCAGACAAACACAAGTGGACACACGATGTTCCCACTCGTGGAGAGAAAAACAGCCGCAAATACATCGCAGGTAAACAAGAGAACACATTAATAAAGTTAACTTTTAACCATGGAGAAGTATCGCTCACAGTCACAGAATATACATTTTTCTGGGGCCTGAAAGCTGACACTTGGGTTAAATAGAACCTACGGTCCCTTACAGTTATAACATCCCTTGATCTATTTTTATTGATTTGTTCACTGGAGTTTTTTTCTTGTCGTGGAAGCTGGCTCCAGCTTCCCTTTAGAATTTCTCTCCACCCACACATCTTCCTCCTGCAGTAAGAGTTTTGGCAGAATGTAGTTATGTAAGTTTAGGATAAAAAGAAAGTGGAAAGGAGAGTTCTACTCAGTCCCAAAGGCCATCAGCCAGTGAACATTTCATTTTGCCCAAACATTAGTGGTGGCATTAAGATGTTCCTCAAAATCAGACTAAAAATTCTCTTTTCTTTGCATTAAAGGGGCAGGTGTCACATTGGTGAGAGCAAGCTACCTAAAATCACAATGTGCTCTGCCAAAAGTCCCCTCAACATCCTTCACACAAATCCTTGGCCTCATAAAATGAACTCTATTTGTTATGAATGTATATTCAGTATTTCCAGCTAATGAGGTAAAAACTGATTCCATATGAGTAGAAAAATGCCTTAATTGTCACTGAAAATTAATTCCAGGATAAATTATATAGAAGTTTGCTTTTTAAATTCTGTCACTCTGTTGATCCGTTCTGGTTTCCTACCTCCATATTTTCCTCTCTAGACTTTCACTCTTGGAGGAGGGTCAGTTTTTTGATAACAGACTATAGTCTCATACTCAGAGCATGTGATTGTTCGTTGCTGACGTTTGTGCCTACTCAACAGAGAGCAAGTTTTTAAAGCAATGTGTCAAGAACGGCAGCCTGTCCTATTACTGGGGGAATAAAGGGATCAGGCCCTGCAGACACAGAAGTGAAGGCGATCGTGGGGTCGACCTTGACCCCTGAACGGTCGCTGCTGTGCCATTGGCCTGGTAGTCACACGCTGTCCTCAGCCCGCGCCGTTGAGTAACAGACTGCAATGCAATGTCTTAGATTTGATTCCCTGAGTCCTGGAGGTCAGTTTCAGACTTTACACTCTGTTAATACAGTTGCCAGACTTATCTGAGATTTTAAAACTGTCCCCGCCAGGATACCTGATAGAAACTGTTTAACAGCATAGTGCACGACATGAGCAGGACATTCTAAATGTTGAATCTTAAATCCGATACATGAATGCATCCCCTACAGCTTGAAGTCCTAATTTTCAGTGTTTTCATTTTCCTTAAATTGAGAACTAGCTACAGTGCTTACAAGAAGTTTGTGTAAGACCCATGCAGAACTGAAATGGTCTGGTACCTTCCACAGCCCAAGCTGGAGACAACCTGGCGCCTCCTCCTGACCCCTTTCCAGGCATTTTCCACCGAGTCTCTGCGACAGGACCAGAACCCACAGCACTGTTCTCCCCAAAACTTCACTTGCACAGGCCCTGCTCTGCCCATGGCAGCACAGCGTTACCAAAAACTATCGTCCTCCAGCAGATGTGAGCAAAGCAAATGGCCAGGGTTCGCCTGGAACGCTCAGCGTGCATAGCAACAGACGTGGATTCTGATTCTAGCAATATTTCCAAACAATCCTTAAATCTGGCAGGCAGAAAGAATACTAATCACCTAGATAAATGTGTTTCTTTCCCATTCTGGAGAGGTGCCATTGGAATGCGTCAAGTTTAGGAAGCTGTGTGCGAGCCAGGTCCCACGCGGCTGCACGGCCTCACCCATGCCACTTCACTAGACATCAGCACAGGCCCATGTGAAAGTTTCCCCTAAGCTCACACCATCTCCACATCTTACAGAACGCTATATATTGCAGAGTCCAAGCACACCCTGGTGCACCCGTCACAAGAGAGAAACTGGAGCAGCAGGATGTAGCTCAGCAGCACCGTGCCTGCCTGGCGAGTGCCAGGTCCTGAGTTCGATCCCCAGTACCATGGAAAAAAAGTGAAGCCAGAGAGAGCTGAGTTACTATGAGTGACCACGGCTGAAGGCAGCAGTGGCATCGCTCTTCCTCGGCCTGGAGGGCCGCAGTGTCATCCGTGCACCTACACAGAGAGCAAACTGCTAGCCCTACAGATACAGATTTCCTCCCTTCAATGTTTACTTTTAAAATGATGTCCAAGTTGGTGGAGAGGCAGATCTTACCGGCAGAGGCAGGGCTGCCCCGAGGCGCAGGCGACGCACAGGCATCCACTCCTGGGTGAATCTCCTACGGTCACTGGTTTAGGTGGACCTAAATGAACACACTCTGCAACGCACACCTCTTCTCAGCAGCAAGGTGCGCCAAGGTCGTCACACGCGTGCATCTCAGGGTTACCTAAAGGCCGATTTTCATCAGAAGTCGTACTTTCCCACGTTAGTCTCGGTGAGCACAAAAGTTACAGAAAGATCACAAGTGACTGCAGCCAGACACAGACTTCTCAGCACCCAGAAAGCTCTACCCCTGACCAGGCCAACTACTCTGATTCTTGTGTCCTTTGGTTCTTCTCTTTCCCTAAGTTTCATTTAATTACAAACAGAGATTTCCTCTCACTGCACACTTGTAGTTTCGTGTTTACATCTGACAGCTCTTCCGACCTGCTCTGTTAAGTACTGAGGGCCCTCACATGACAGTCCTTAATCACGTGGTCCTGGTAGCATCAGTGCCCACCACAGGAGACACATACCAGAGTGTCTGCCCAAGGCTGGGCTCTGGGAACTGGGGAAGCCAGACTTTTGGTAAGTGTCACCAGGGGGAAAAGCACTTCCATGGAAACCAAAATCACCAGTTGTACAGAATGGAGGTCCACGTACATTCACTTGTTCAATGGCCAGTCACAATAATGCATCTGAAAATTAAGGGGAATTATTTCCTGATTATATTGTAAAAGGAAAAGCTTTGCAGCGTCTTCATATTCTGTGCATTCCTTACAGAACCCTGAGGGTTCTTCCAGATCACTCTCCTCTCATCTAGACCCTCCAGGCGGCCGCCCCTCTTCCCTGGACACCCGCACACTCAAGTCTGGACAGGCCACATCACTGTGCGGGCAGCCAGCCCCGGCCCCCCAGGCCACCCTCACGCATGACTCGCTGTGGACCTCGGGCTCATCCTCCACCGAGGAAGCCCAGGTCTCTGGCTCCACACCCTGCCTCGCCTTCCTTCCTCAGCCCCGGGGACACAACCCACCACATCACGCGCCCTGGGCCCTCAGCGGGGAAGCCTCGTCACCCCCTCCTCTCTCTGGCAGGTCTCCTCACCTCACGTCTGTTGCTCTTTATCTGCTTTAGAGACCGATCATATGCAGAAATGTTTTCTCAGTCCTGGAGATTGAATACAAGGTCCTCACCCTGAGCTGTATTTCCAGCCTCCTTCTCTAACTTTTTATTTTTGAGTAAGCCAGACCCTCTTTGCCCCGTGTCTGCGTCTGGAGTGCTGAGGTTGCAGGTGTGCGTCACCACACTCAGCAGTGCAGAGATTACTGTTTTCCACTCGGCCTTAAGCCCTTTCCTGCCGGAAAGTGTTACTCCGCATGAGCAGGGTTCTGTGTCCCGTGTCCTGTCCATGCCCAGGACGGCACTGCTGCATACGGCACCAGCTTCCCGTGTGAAGACACGATGCTGAGCTCCTTCCTCCAACAGGGAGAAGGTTCACTTCGCGCTTGTGGATCCGGTGCTGTCTGCTTCCACGGTGAGACTCAATCATACTCACCACTCAGAAGACACCTGAACAAACTCCGGGCCTACCGTGTCCTTGCCTCAAAGCCAGAGACTGTGTCACCTGCTCTCACCACAGAGGTCACCTGTGCCCCGGGGACACTCGCTTAAAGTACGTCCTAAATGACTGGCACAAACTACGAAGTAACCACCCCGGTGAAGTGCATGGTAACTACTTTTAAAACTTCAGGCTGTCTACCAGAATAATTAAATAAAAAGAAAACAAAATTATGTGTGCACTATATTGTTACAGTAACATAAAAACTATGCCTGTCCATGGATCAGCACTTTTTCTGTTCTAACATTACTATCAACTTGAAACCAAGGGTTCGAGTGGAGGGAAATTAGCTCTTTAACAGAAGAACTTGAACTTCAGGGAGCAAAACATGGTATCAGGCAGATCAAGTGCAATCTGGATGACAGCTCAGTGACTCCTCACAGACACCCTCCTCCCAAGGGCCCGTTCCTCCGCCACCAGGAGGGATCTGGACCCACAGCCCCCACTAAAATGAAGGGAAGGGATCCACGCAATCGTACTGGAATCCATCAGGAAACTGGGCCTATTAAAAAAAGGTGTCCGTTCTTTAAGTTTATAAAGAACAGTAGTGGTGCCTCAGTTTACCATCCTGACTGGTGCAGTCACATTAGACAGGCTGGGGGAGAACAACCGAAATAATTCTACAGTCCTATAAAATACAGTTCACAAAGCCACACACCTCGAAGAACTTCCGCTGACACCGAGGCACTGCCTTTGATATCCTGTGGTGACTTCAAAAGCAAACAGTATTTGTAAAACGTTTCTTGTCATAAAAAAGCATGCTTTAAAATGGAATGTTCTCACAAAATACCCTCACATGCAGGAAATAAGGAATTTACAAGCCAACACAAGGTCATTATTTAATTTTTAATTAGGTTTCACCTAACAATGGAAAACTCAGTCTTCCCTCATCCATTTAACAAAATGCTCATTTAGAATACTCCATGGCTTAGAAAGCTTCTGAACAGATGTCTAAAATGAGAATTAGGACTCGGGAAAATAGGAAACTCACTTGACTGTGTTTTCAAGCGATCTGATAAGCAAACAGCCTCGCCCGCTGCAGTCACCCTTGATAATTTATTTCTAGAGTCTGACGATGAGATGCAATTCACTTTGCTGATGAAATGTTCTTTATTTGGGTGGGATGCACACAGACAGAACTTAACAAATGTCATTCCCACAAGATAATAGGCCATCGAGAAGATGCATGCCAGGCGCACTGCATCACAAAACCACTTTCACCTATCTGAGGACGCCTGAACAACCAGCAGTGTTCATCAAGTTCTCAAAACCTCGTGCCTGCTAGAAGTTCCAGGGCCAACTCTGTTTCCTCACTGCGTTGTCTAAACTTTCTAACGTCCATATTGTCTGTGGAGTTGCAGCTACACAAAGCCCTAACCTGCACCGTTTTTGTTTTTTTGGAGACAGGGTCTCCCTTTGTGGTTCAGTCTGGTCCTGAGCTCAGCCTCAAACTCATATCCCAACAATCCTCCTGCCTCTGCCTCCCGAGTGCTGGGATGACAGGCGTGAGCCACCACGCCCGGCACTGTGGAATGTGGTACTGGTTGCTGCTGGGGTGAGTCTCCGCACCCAGTACTGATATGGTTATCAGGGGATTGAACCTGGGCACTTGCGCTTACAAGACAGGCACCAGAACCACTGAGCTAAATCCCCAGCCCACCTTCACCGTTTTTACACCAGCATTAGCGCAGCCGAGGGGTCTCCGGCTGCTGGCAGTTACGAAGGGCTCTCATGTTGGTGCTGCGGGAGGGCTTCCTCCAACCCCAACAACCCCACTGAAAAACACAGGGGTCTCCTTCTCTGGGATTATTCTGTGATCTCCATTCAGCTGTTATAGCTGGGGAGCACTGGGAGGAGAATAAATGGGCCTCACAGAGGAGTAAGAGGGAAGTCCTCAACAGGACAGCTGAGGTGCAGACCCCTCCCACCACCCTGGAGAAAGAGCCACCCCAGGCGCAGGGATGGAGGGCAGGTGGGAGGTCCACGGATACTAACACCACGTTTTAGGTACTAAGATTTCATACTATAAACTCAGTGAGGGAATGTGGTTTTATTTTATTTTTTCCATTTATTGAGTTTATTGTTACATTTTAGGTATACATTATGATCGCATTCATCGAGAATCTGTACCTGCGCATGCTGTATCTCGGCTCCCATTTTCCCATTCCCCTGCCCTCCTACAACTTCCCCATCCCCTATAATGTGAACTTTTAAACACACAATTCAGCCAAACTTAAATCATGCCAAGGACCACTGTGTCAGAGGTGCCGCATGTGGACCTTTCGCCTCTTTAGAGGGAAAGCTACTGAACAAACCCTTTCAACTTTGCCCACGGAGAACGGCAGAGCTCCTCGAGCGGCCTTGCTCAATGGCTGGCACCAGGCACCTGTGGGTGTGAGTCAGGCCCAGAAGTTGCGGTGTACTGCACAGCGGCCTCCTCCTGACAGAGTGCTTGCAGAACAGCAAAGCTGCCCATCTGGGCACTGTCTCTGCCCACCTGTGCCAACCCCAAAGGTGCTGCTCCTTCACAGCCTCTGCCAGGACTTCCCCACTCACAGAGGCACTGTCCTTGCCAGGCCAGGAAGCTCCCGGCCGACTGGGACTGCTTCGTAGCAGTCTCCACCCCGGCCTCTACCGGGTAAGCCAGTGCAGGCATCATGAGGGAGGGCACAGCCGGCCCTCCCCACACTCTCCACAGGGTCCCAGGTAGCTTCCTTCTGGGGCATGGTCTGCACATCCTTGCTGAGTGTCTGAAGAAGGGCTTCTGTGTACGCTGGGAGTAGCAGCCTCCTGTCTGGACACAGCACCGAGCCCTCGTGACCACATCTAAGCACCCAAAACATGGTGACCGAATCTGCCTGGTCTCATGAGGTCTCCCTTGGGTAACAAGGCAAACAGAAAAGCCACGGGAAAAGCTACCACTGATACAAGCTCTCCTGCCCAGCCTCTCAGGCCTCATCAAAGATAAGCCCTTAAAAGATAAGAAGAAAGGTCCAGGACTTTCTCCGGCCTAATGCTGACACGATCCAGCTTCCAGTAAAGATCAAATATTGCCAGTGTAACAGTCGGCCACACCGGAAAGGGACGGGCGCGTGCTCTCCCTTCTGTGGTTCAAGTTTCCCTTTCTCTGTTTGGTTCCGGGTTTGGAACCCAGCACCTCTCCCTCCCTCCACGAGGCGAGTCTCTCACGTCCCTCGCCTAAAAGTCCCTCTCTTTAAGGTCAACATTTTGAAAGATAGAAGGGAAAATAACCTGGATATCATTTTCCTGCGAAAGGAGAAAGAACACTGTTTTCTTCATTACAGATTGTTCTGAAAGCCTATCTGGCCAATCACTCTCAGAAACAACCAGGGAATACACACATTTCGTTTTTTTAAGTATCGCTGAGCACTGAAGACCACGTCTCCTTTCAGAAGTGCTCCGGCCCCTTCTCTGCACCTAGCAAACAGAAGCCACAGACCAGCCTCGTGGTGCAGCGTGGCCAGGAGCACCACGGCCCACGGCCCTCCGTGTGCTTGCGTTCTCCTCAGTCCTCCCAGGGAGTCCTCCTGCCAGAGGCATCCTGAAACACCAGGCCCTGTGCAGACACTGTGGGTCCCCTGGCCCGCCCCAGGGAGACCGGCTCACACCCACCAGCCTGCTGGTTGGGGCAGCAGTCTCTCCGTCGGCCTTCGACATCCAAACAATCCTTCACCCACAACTCAATTCAACCTCATCATGAGCCTTCTGGGTTCCCATGGAGCACCTTCTCTGTGGTACCGATGGGTCCCCAGGTATAAGTTCCTCAACACAAGAACTGTGCTGTCCATCACAATGACAGGACCCACTGGACAAGGGCAGCCACACGGAGGCAGTGCCCACAACAAATGTGTAGGCTAGATCATTACTGCAAAAACTGTAATTTATAAATCTTATAAGGCCAAAGTAAAATACATATTAAAGTAAGGCCATGTCAAAGTAAATAAACTACCACAAACAAAATGTTTTCAAAAATACATAATTTTAAGGAGAAAGTTTCATTTCCAATATTTCTGATTTGGTTCTATTTTTAGAACCAATAAAATACTGGACATACTATAATAAATTAAGAAATGAATCTCATTTCCTTAACCCACAACTACTGTAGAAATAACAATAAAACCTAAGTTCTGAGGTGACATTTTGTTTCCACAGGTGTGGCCAAGTGGCCCAGGAGCCCCACGAGGTGAGGACTGCGGTCTGCGGGTTGCCAAGAAAACGCTTTCCACCCCTGGATGCACGTCTGTCCCAGAGGTTGAAGGATCTAAAGGAAAACAGCGGGCCAGTCACCAAGGAGCTCGCTGCCCAGAGGAAGTCCTCTGGCCGCTGCAGATTTCCTCCCTCCTCGAGATGCGAGCCACACATTTGACCTTTCACACCCTCTAACTCTGCGCAACAAAAAGACAAATCAAGCCCTGAGTACATCTGTGCGAGTGAGAGACCAGCAACGCTCAAAACACTGAGCACCAGTAGGAACACAGACCGCTCCATCCAGATGCACACACGCACGCGCACGTGCACACGCACACACACTCAAACGCACACACACCGCAAGGCCTGCACTGTGAAATCTACCAAGTCACTATGCAGCACTGCATATAAATAATACTGTACCTTGGTTTTGACTTTTTGTTAGCACTAATGTTTTTCTCCTATTCTGAAAATACACAAAACAGGTGGGTTCCAAAAAGAATAGAAAAATATATTTTTAAACAAATTGAAAGAATCTGTTTTTAAAATGGCACAGCTCAACATACTAAAGACATACCCAAAATGCCAATTTTTAGAAGATGTCTTTTTTAAAAAAACTTTCTATTTTGGACAAATAGGATTAAGCTTCTTAGACAATTCTTTGTTGTTTTGACTTCAACAATTTATGTAAATGAGATGTTAATTAGAGTAATTGTAACTTAAATTATGCTTGTGTAAACCTCTCCACTGGTAAAAAAAGTGTGGGAATCTACACAACTGGTATTTAGAGTAACTGCACTAACTCACTTCTGAAAGCCGGCGCAGCAAGATCACTTTCATGTCTTTACAATTTGTTTTTATGAGGTGATAACATTTTTACAAATACCATCATTTTTGGTTTTTTATATTGTAAGTGACAGTCTGACATTTTACAACTGGCTTATTGAAAACAAGAATGAAGCACTCTAGCAGGAAGGGACATTAACTGCTGAATACAGATTCAGATGCTAATGAGGTGAGGGCTCCAGAAAGTTCTGATAAACGCAGCACACACTCTAACTAGCTGTGAATGCGGTTGACAAAGAACATCGACACCAGGGTTCAATAAAATGTAACCCTTTAAATTAATCATACTGGCAGTATTTAATAGAACGCACAACAGCTCCCTCTCTGCGGCGCCCGGGCTGGAGGAAGAGCTCCGCACAGGACGGTTCTCACCTCCCCACCCAGTGCCTGGGACAGCCACAGCTGCTTCCAGGGAGGACCGTAAATAGCGACGGGTGAGCAGACTTCGGGTCTGGCTCCTCCACCTCACGGGGTGTCATTTTCCCCCCATTTTTATGCCTTAATTTAAATAAGAACTCCTGAGTAAGAAAAAAAGGGATCACAATGTGTGTGCTGGGCACAGACCCGGCGCACAGTAGGCTCTCAGTCATGACAGTTATTGTGACAGGAAAGACCTGGCAACTTATAAAAAGAAAAACCATCTGCTCACACAGGAAAAAATACGAAAGTTCAGGAAGTAAAGCAAGCAAGCGTTCAGTCTTCACATCGACAAACTTAGAGGGGCCTTTGTTCTTCAGGGCCTAGAGAAAACTCTTTCATAGCTTTGTGAGGAGTTCTTACATCGAAGAAAAGAAGTTATGTCCCCTCAGTGAGACTACACCGAGACTCACACTTGCAGATGTCAGAGGACACACACCTAATCAAACTCTTCTGTTGACTGTAAGCTCAGAGGTTTCAACAGATACAGGTTCAAGCCCGCACGTTTCTATTTCTTTCTTAACAAAGACAGCACATAACCGTGTTATTTCTTCTTAAAGTGACAATCCCTAATATCCTTTTGGTTTTTGCCAATTTTAATCTTGGCAGGAAGTGGAAATCTGTGCACTCAGCAACACTGAAAACTTGCTGGCTGTCAAAATCATGTCTCAGCCAATGCCTGAGTGGTGTTCTTGTCATTTCACCGTGGTAAGAAACTTATCAGTCTGACATATAAAGCCTCTACAAGCAGTGATTTATGCCAAAATGCAGACACACTACCCACCACCTAAATTTCATTTCTATACCTCCCACAATTATTGTAACTTCCCCCAATTATATATACAGATTGTAATTATGGCTTCCAGGATGCTTTTAAAAATTCCAAGAATAATTATGACTCACAGAGCTTTAGATCAAAAGATAGCTGCAATTTTTAAGTATACATTTGTCTATACTGATACATCTACATACATATATGTATATGTTTTGTTAATTTGTCAGCAGATACTGCATATTTTTTAAAAAATCATTTTAATCCAATAATTTCCAAATGAAGTATACATTTCCAAGGCAACAAACTAATTACTTCTCAAGAGACTATGTAAAATGATACCTTTACCCTTTAGTAAGCAGTGGTTAACTCTTTGACTTTTTAAGAGTGAAGACTCCAGCTTTAAAATAAAATGAACAAGTAGAGAAATGTGTGTTATAGTTTAGAAATGGCCATTTAGCCAAATTGCATACCTGTGCTGCGTCAGCGCCAGGCAGCCATCTCGTTCCACTGGTCTAATGGACGGCAACTGAATTTAATTAACAAGACTCCTCTGACTTAGTTTCATACTGCACTGAATGTAACGGAGTCCTCTCCACCCCACCCTCTCGAGAGCTCTGGGTCTCTCCCTCACCTCTCTCGAGAATGTCCTTAACTGCCAACCCCTGCAAGAATATTAAAGGCTGTATATTATACCTCAAAGATATAACATGGTCACCCCTTCCCCATGACTGAAATTTAGTCACGAAATTACATAACATAAAATAATTAAAAAGATAGTCTGATACTGATACACTGTATAGATTCAATTACCACAATGTCTCCATTAAAGGCTCTTTTATAGCATGAATAAAATGCAAATTCTCTTGTGGATCAATACCAGAACATAATTCTATTCTTCCTCCTAAAAAGGAAGTTAACCATTATAAATCACCTTCCCATGAACATTGTAAAAAGGTATCCCATTGGAAGTTTAAATGTTAATCTCAATCTATTAGGAATGATACTTTCTGTATTACACTCATTTTAAAACTAGATCCAGCAATTTTTGACATGATAAACAGAAAACTTGCTTACCATTACTTTTCATATTTATTTAAGTGGCTGCTGCTAAATTCAGAAAGACATTTCAATTAATTAAATAATCTCTTTCAAATAAAATCTAGAACGCACCAAAAAAAAGAAAAAAAAAGTTCCTAGGGGATTCTGAGTAAATACCACTCTGCCTGACTTTTGCCTGGCTGGGCACATGGAGATAAGTTCCTATGATTGATTATTGTGGTATCTTTGAATCTTTGACTTTGAACCATAACCTTTTTTGTGAACAATGACAGTTGGGACCTACCATTTGCCATCTGTAGAGATGGAGGGGGAAAAGACTTCTCATACATTAATCAACCAATTAAGAACAGACTTAAACAAAACACTAAAGCATAATAAACCCCTAACTGTTTAATAGCCCTCTACTTTTAATAGTTGTCTTCCTGCAGTCTGCTCACAAGATTGGAAGTCATCTATTTCAGTCTTAACAAAAATTACATAAGCAAAATGAGAAAAACAACCTATCCAAACCACACATTCTAACTCGTTTTAAAGAAATTATACTTGGAGTTTCTATAATTTAATCAACACTGAGGAGACTGATTCATACAACAGAATATCAAAAAAAGTCAACCTGAAATATGGCTCCTCTCTGCCCTGAACACCTACAATGATCACTGCATACCAATGAGTCTCTTATTTTGAAATTTCAAGTGACTACGTTCTTAAAAACCACCACTTGCCCTTAATTAATACACAGTATATCACTTGGCATATAGACATTTGACAGGAGAATTTGAGGTTTCAATTACTTGTCCCACAGACCAGAGATACCACAGTTAGAAAAAATGAGGGGTAAATTAAAAAATGCAAGTAAGATTTGTTCTTTATCCAATTAAAAGGTGATGAGCAAAATTAAAATTTAAATAGTAAGATCTTACACTATTCTGATTCGTGGTTGAAAACTAAATGAGAAACATACAAAAGAAGTGTGAGGCGTCCATGTTCACAGGTGGAAACCCTAACACTGAAAGGGGGACTTCACAGTGCTGCAGGAGGATAAGATAGAGAAGCCTCCAAATGGAAGACTAGCAATGAAAATGTCAGAGTTTGCATTTGATACCATTACACAGAAACCACAAAAGAATTTACAAGGAAATCATTGCCTAAAATATGTAAATGCAGCTAGATAAAAGATCATTACACGAGAAACAATAGTTGAAATATAACTTTTAAAATGCAATTGATAAAAGCAGCTTCTCAAAAAGTCTTCAAGACCTGGGTGAAAAAAATTCAATGTAATAGACAAGATCAAAATAAGAGACATACCATGTTCATAGATAACAAGGCCTGATAGTAAAAGCAGGTGCCAATTTCCTTTGCCTGTAGATTCAACACACTGGCAGATAAAAGTCCCCAGCAGGGCTTTCCATGCAATCTGATAGTGAACTTGCAATATACCTGGAACACTGAAGATGGTAAAAATGCTGTGAAAAAGTGGGGAGTTACAGATTTGCCTCCCCAGAGGGCAGCATGGGCTGGGAGGGTTGGGACCGGAAACAAGTGGGCAGTTGAAGGAGGACAAGCCCATCAATGGAACAAACTGGAGCTCAGAAAGATGCCTGCGCTGACGCCGAAGCTTGGATAGCAGGGGAGGGGGTTCTGAAGACTGAGGAGGAGAAATGATTCTGTAAACGAGTCAGTGAAAACTGAAATAGGATCTCTACTCATGCCATGCACAAAAATGAATTACAGGTGCAACACAAGCTGAAAGGTGAAAGAATCCTTAGAAAATATACAAGAAGAACCACATACTCTTGACCTTGGAGTAAA
This sequence comes from Petromus typicus, assembly GCA_004026965.1. NCBI lineage: Eukaryota > Metazoa > Chordata > Mammalia > Rodentia > Petromuridae > Petromus > Petromus typicus. The sequence goes on from PVIR01005924.1 coordinate 59,834, forward strand.
GAAGATTAGGACACAACTGGAGAAGCCATGAAATGAAGGAATGGTAAACTTCATAATCTTAAAATTAAAATTCTTTGTGAGTTAGAGATAATGAAGAAAGTAAAAGATAAACTATGAAAGGATATTTGCAAATATATAGCTGACAAAGAATTATAATCAAGACTCTATTAAAAACTCTTATCGGGCCGGAGATTTGGCTCAGTGGTTCCGGCGCCTGTCTTGCAAGCACAAGGGCCCAGGCTTGACCCCCGGTGACCACATATAATACTGGGTTGTGGAGACTCACGCCCAGCAGCAGCCAGTACCACAGACCACAGTGCCGGGCGTGGTGGCTCATGCCTGTAATCCCAGCACTCGGGAGGCAGAGGCAGGAGGACTGCTGTGAGTTCAAGGCTGAGCTCAGGGCCGGCCTGAACTACAAAAGTGAGACCCTGTCTCAAAAAAACAAAAAAACAAAAAACCCCTCTTATCAATCAATAGGAACAGTATTAGCAGCAATATAGGAAAAATGAGCAAAAGACAAGAATATTTATTTCATAGAAGAAGAAAGTGAGTTGCTCATACCTACACAAAAAGACGTTCAATCTCATTAATAATCAAATCAGAACTTCTAATTGGGATTACATAAAACATCATTTTATAGCCTCTACATTGGAAAAAAAGCCAAATCTGACAATGGCCAATAAAGATGAAGATATAGGCAGCAACAGAACCTTCAGCACCTCAGAGTGTAAACTGGTACAACCACTTAAGAAGATAAAATGTCACTACCTCTTATTAAAACCTTCACATCTGCTGGGCCTGAGGATTCTGCCATTCTACTCTTAGGTGTAGATCCAGAAGAAAATCTCACATTCACATTTCACATCTGTAAAAAGGTGTTACACTTTACATACTGTGAAAGACCCCAGTTTTCCATGCTTGTTAATAGCAAGAAGCTGGAAACAAGTGATGTGCCATGTACTATCAAACAAGGAAAAACAACAGTAAACTAGGTATATGCAGCAACACTGTAAATGTTATCCTGAGTGGAAAAGACAACTTCCAGTCTTTAAACAGCCTGTTTCATGACCTGATTTTGTTTGATTTAAAATAAACTGCTTCTTGGAAAGGGGCTAAGTGGATTAGCCAGGTTTGTTGTAAAAACCTGGGTAATTATATACATATATAAAATATATATACTACTATATAACACATATCCCAATATATGTATATACTGTAACATGCATACAGATATACATGTATACACACATATTATATACTGCAACAAGCCAAGAATTCTGAGAGTTGGCAAGTGAAACGTGAGGAATGAGTTCAAAAGTCCCTCCGAGGACAGTATTCAGTGTCTGGTTACCAGCCAGGCACCACAGTCCATGTCTGTAGACCCAGCTCCTGAAACAAGAGGGCTGAGGGAGCCCAGGGTCTGAGACCAACACTGATAACACAGCGAGACCTCACCTCAAAGGAAAAAATAAGTGTAGCTACCTACAAATCGCCCACACAGAGACTTTCATAAGGTAAGTGAACACAACGGCACCAGCAGCCACAGACGGACCCAAACAGACCGGAGGCTCTCAGAGCCCGTGCCAGCCCAACACCACTCAGAACTCACACCTCCGAGAGGTGTGTTCTTTGATGAGATCTGCTACTGCCAACGGCTCTCCCAGGGGAGTTACACCAAGAAATGGTAAGAGCACCGCCTGCCCATGCACACTTCGCTGGAGTGGTGATCATCTCTCCCATACAAAAGTACAGCCAGAGAATCAAGTAGTCATTAAATGAGTTAGAATTTCACTGATAAGCATTATAATGGCTGACATAAAGTTTCTTTCGACCATGAAGATCACTCCTCTAAGTGTCTATCTGAAGACAGGGTCGCTCACTGCCCGAGATGTGTCTGAGCAGCCACACCAAAGATGGGCATCCTAGAAAGGCTGGAGGTTCACTGTTAATACTACAGATGTATCAAGTCAAAAGTCACTGATTTCCACCAAGAAAATACAATTCCTTATCCTCTTTGTTTGGAGATCAATAATCCTTCACACAATAAACAAAATTGTCTAAATCAAATTTTGCATAGTAATTTTGGTTTAATTAAAAAAACAAAAAAGAGATATTCACCTTTTCAACATCTCACTAGAATTTCATCTTTTAAAGATGATTTTTGAATTAACACATGAAAATCTACAACACCTACAAAGAATCTTACAGCCTCATTACCAATGGAACTGCAAGGCACGTTAGAAGATGCAAAGTCTGGGCCTCGTAGCTTGGAAGAGTTTTACTAAGATGACCCAGCCGGGGAGCCCAGGTCCCCACACCCACCCATGCCGGCCCCATCTGCCGAACCCAGGCTGAGACAGATGACCGGAAGGCTGGGATAAGTTCCCGTCCTGGGGTTTGTACCACTGAAGTGTTGCGAGTGGCCCTAGAGAAGAGGGTCAGAGTCTGTTCCTCAGCCTTCCATAAGAACATAAAGGACTTATGTGCAGGCTCTTTAAAGCAAATTAATTATCATATAATTTTATAATCTTTTGTTTCTCAATATTTTTAATTTCTAATTTTTGAAAAACACATATTTTGTTCAAATGCTTTCATCATCCTTTGTTAACAGCATAGGAGTTTTTTTGATATGAAAACAGGAGCAGACAGAAACAATTTTCCAAAAAGTCTGAGTGCAGTGGTTTTGATAAGAAGTACACCCTGAGAAATGAAATCATGAATGCTCTATGCGTCAGGAAGAAACTCTTATCTTCACGTGCGTTCTGTTTCCCCTCCAATGGCTTGTGTGACCTATAACCAATAGGTCTCCAGTTAAAGAAGATTTACATCAGCCAGTGCCGTTTGGAGCCTGTGAAAATGGCCGAGCAGCTCTAGGGACAGCACAGCACCGGGCAGAGGTGGAAGCCGAGTGGTTCGACGCCTAGACTCTGATCTCGAGCTTTTGCACAGTGAGTGTCTGCATCCTCTCAGAGGCCTTGAGATGAGGACCTGCACATACCACAATGCTGCAGGCTTGTGAGGCAGCCCCAGACGCAGAGCTGCACAGAGAGGGTGGATGGGACCCCTCATAGCAAGATGAATGCAATTCACGACCAACGAGACCCCAGCACATCCTCCTGGGGAGAAAGCTCCGTTTATAGCCAACACGGTACTCTGAAAATTCGGCAACACAACCTTTTTTCCTCCTCAGCCACATTCCTTGCACACAGGAGGGACCCCGTGAAGGGCTCAGTGTGGAAGCCACTTCCTCACAGCGGCAGGACAGCAGGGCCACATCACCCTGCTGCCACACGTGTCTTTTCTGGGTGAAAAATTCAGATAAAACTCAAGACAAGGGTGCTAGAAGGAAAAGCAAATAGCCCAGGCAGCTGTGTGTCAGTTAAGCCCAGCACCAAAACCTTCCTCTCAGAGTTACAGGAATCTACACGTCGGTAAGTCTTTTGGGACAGTAGAGCCGGGACCTCAGTCAAGGAACTGAATGGATGCGGGAGAGAAAATGAGCCCGACTGAGAAGGTGCTCATCCCGGGGGGCACCTGCAGCCACTCTGTTTACTGCTCAGTCTGTACCTCCCGTGGCAAGCTGCACAGGGTCTCGCTGGGCCCCCCCGCAGCCTCTCCAGAGCCCCAGCAGGGGGCACTGCACATGGAGCGAGGCGCACAGTACAGGAGGCTCCAGATGCCACGCATACAGGCCAGACCTGTGCGAGCGGGGCCGGAAGAGACTCCAAGGCGGTGACGCTCTTCAAGGTGAGAAGCTCAGCCCCACGAAGGCGGCAGAGGACAGGGGAAGGAGCAGCCAAGAGAGGAGAAAAACGTGCGCCTGCACTCTGAGAGAAGGACATGGCCGGGCTGGAGGAGGCTGTCTCTGCCTGTGCTGCCTTCTGGCTCCCGGCGGGAGAGGAGCTGTGCTCACTGCTACCTCAGCACTAAAGGCCACCGACCCACCTCTGCCAGGCACTTCAGCCCGTCTGCCTGCACGTGCTTCCTGCCACGCCTGCTGTGCTGCTTCCAGAGGAGAGCACGGAGCCTCCTCCTGAACCTCAAAGCCTCCGCCTGCACTGTCTTGAGTCCACAGACCCGAGGCCCATGGGCTACCGGGGCACCACTACGCAGGACGTGCAGGAGCAGCTCCACTGCAGACAGGCAGGCCTGTCTCTGGAGGCCAACAGAGTTAAGTGAAAAGAATACTGTTTCCTTCAACTACAGGGTTAAAAACACGAAAGGACATTAATGTCAATACTGTAGAATCAATTCTAACCTGAAAACATACAATTAAAAATATATGACAGAGAGCTGGTGTGCTACACACGTGTAATCTCGGCAGTCTGAGAGGCTGAGGCAGGCTGCTCTAGCTTGAGACCAGGCTAGGCAATTTAGTGATTTAGCAAGACCTGGTCTTCAATTTTTGATGGTGGAAAGGCTCTGGGTTCAGCCCCCAGCACCACAAAATGTTGTAATAATATGTACACACGGATACATTTAGGAAGGCTGTGCATCGTCATGTTCAGTTTTATTCATATTACATAAAGAAAGGGGGTAGGAAGGGGACAGAATACAGCCAGAACCAAAACGATGCTACTCAGAATCATGGGCCAAGGGAGGGAAAAGTCCAAAGAGTCGAAGCATAAACAGAGAGATTTTCAACTTTTTAAACTTTCATTTCTTGGAAATAGGACACTCCTAAAATCAGGCCAGACAGTCCTAAATCATCAGGTGCCTTCCACTCTCCAGCACAGACAGTCCGCTGCGTCGGGGACAGATCAAGTTTGCTCCCTTCTCTCATCGGCTGCTAAACAAAGAGCCGAGTCTTGAGTTTCACGAAGCCCGTACGTAATGGTGACTAACCCTCCACCACTTTATTTACAGTGCTCGGGAGGAGTTTCTATGACAATCTCAGGCCACTTCTCGAACGCTGCACACATTCGGAAAATAATTATAGAACAAATTGCTGGCGCTGCACTCTACGAATAGAGAACACACATCCAGGGCCCGAACAATTTCACTTTCACATTAAATACAGCAGCTAAGACAGCACACACTCTCCAGACCGCCAGGCTTGCCACTGCTGCCCTCCTCCTGCCCAGGCCGTGGTGCGGCTTCCCTTTGCTGTCACGGCCCACACGCACTCCTGGGTACTTCGCAGCCGGCCAGCTCACACAGTCACGGCTCCCTGCCTCGCACTCTGAGTACAACACGCATCTGTCTCGTTCTCTGACCAGAGGAAGAAAAAGCCAAGCAGCCCGACTCCGGAACTTAAGACCCACCTTGAAACCTCAAGGCGGCCCCTTCCTCCTGGGGTGCAGCCGGACCGAGGTGGCCCTGCCCCTGGACTCGGCTGCGTTTTCAGAAGCCCCACCACCTGCCTGCCCACTCACTGCAGCTCCCCCACCCCAGGCCTCCCCTTCTTGCTTTCTCCCTCTCCGTGCTCCTGCTGCTCAGTTTTCCTGTGACTCTACTTCAGCGTTACTACAAGGATGTCCTTTTAAACAAGGCAACAGAGGGCCGGGGAGCTAGCTCAGTGGTTCCGGCGCCTGTCTTGCAAGTGCAAGGACCCGGGTTCAATTCCCAGTAATCACATAACATACTGGGCGTGGAGACTCACCCCAGCAGCAACCAGTACCACATACCACAGTGCCGGGCGTGGTGGCTCACGCCTGTCATCCCAGCACTCGGGAGGCAGAGGCAGGAGGATTGCTGTGATGTGAGTTGGAGGCTGAGTTCAGGGCCAGCCTGAACCACAAAGCGAGACCCTGTCTCAAAAAACCTAAAAAAAAAAAAGGCAACAAAACTTCTCTAGACCTGGGCAGCTTTCCTCAGAGAAACATGCCTGTGTGAGCGCTCAGGCAGCAGAAGGCCCCTGCGTCCCGTTCCGTCTGCCTGGACTCTGAGCGCTTGCAGAGGTACTCCTGGTAGAAAAACTGAAACCTGAGCATTGACAGCTGGACGGTACAGCCCCTCAGACACACCGACGACGCCACTTAACAAACAACGTTCTACAAATGTTCAAAACTTCCTATGGTCTACTGGGCAGAAACCCTGACTTTTTTTTTTTTAATAGATTTCCATTTATTTGTTTGGGGTTTTTCTTTTTAGTCTTTATTTTTATGAGTGTAGGTCTGCACACACGATGGCGATACTCCTCGGGGGCGCCGCGTGGGCTCACACATCTTCCTCTCCATTCCACCTCCTTCCCTCCCTCCATCACTTGCTTTAAAACCTTAACTTTGAGGAAATTTCTTCTAAGATGCCTTGATTCATGTCGTGGCATTTTCTTCAGTTTTGCGTCTTTGGAATGAGCAGGATCTAAGAGGTAACAAAAACTCAAAAGAAAAAAACAATTGGATAAGTGGCCCTCCAGCAGAACTTGTGGATAGAACTTGTGGCAGAACTTGTCAATAAAGGCGGCCAGGTCAGACCAGCCCAAAAGCGCCCAGCCTGTGCAGATGACGGCGACCACCTCCGCTCTCCCGCCGACTGGACCTGACACAGGAGCTCGTCTTCTGCGGAATGGAGGTGTGGCCTCTCAGTCCCCCGCGGGAGGAAAAGGCTCCAGTTTATCACAACTTTGTTAACTTCGGAGGGAAAACTGGCTTTCTGCCCTATCATGCAATTCCAGAGAATACCCTTCGGCTTACCCAGAAATTCCAAAGCCAGTTTCCAGTCTTACATGAGGACAGAGGTCATAGGAGTACAGACCACCGAACCAGACAGCCAGGGACGCTCCTCTACCTGCTTCTCACTCGTACAACAGCGCGTTAAAAAAAGCTCCCTGACCTGAAACTTCCTATGAAGAGATAACAGGTGTGAAAAGATCACTAAAATATTGTACTTGAGGAGCACTGACTACATGGGGCCCGCAGTGTTTGGCCTAAACGCTGGCACTGCCACTTTGCGACTGAAATGAGCGGCTGGCTCCAAGTCTGTTTCCCAGAGAAGGAGAGAGACCCACAGAAAAAGTTCTCTGCTATCCGGACTCTCCCAACTGCTCCACGACAAATTCTCCCCAACTTAGAGAAGTCAAATGGGACATAACAACAGACCCACAGAAATCCATGTCCACAGTTCCCAAACCCCGCGAAGCCGGCCCTAAGGACCTGCGCTCAGGTGTGCAGGTCCTCAGCTGCCCAGAGCTTCGAAGAGCCGGTAGCAGAGCACACTACTGCGGAGCACAGCACACAGCCCAGGGCGCCCCACTTCCCGCTAAGCGGCTGGGGGGAGGACGCCAGACACGTGGCCCGCGTGCCGGGCCAGCCCACCGCCAGCCTGGCTCCCACCTCTGCCTCCTGATGACAACCTATACACCTCTGTCCCCCACTCGGCCTCTCCCGCACACAGCTGCAATAGAGTAAAAGCTAGGAACAGTCTGTCTTCATACAGCAAAATGGAAGATGTCTGAAGAATTAAGAGCTTTCTGTCTGAAACCTCTGACCCTTCCAGAGAAATCAGAGTCTCTGTAGTTTAAAAACTCAGGTGGCAAAGGTACAAAGGATTACACTTATCTATTTTGCATGTCCATTCATTGTTTTATCTGAGATGAGGAACAAGTACCTTCAGAATAATTACTTCTTCAACCTTTTTATCAGCTCAAAGATCATTCTCAAAAAATTTTATACATATTTATATATATTTGTCTATTATGGCCCCAATTAAAGGGCAGGTTTGTGAATTTTTATCCTCATTCCTTCATACTGCAACTCTAAAATATCAATATTTCAAGTTTATAAAAATAAGACTTTTGCCTCTACTATAAGCTAAGAAAACAATAAAAGTTCATTTAAATCTTTTTTTAAAAAAACACAGAAATTGTTGATTGAGTGTGGGAAAGGGAGAAACTCTTAAAAGTACATTTGTCAAAAACAGAGATTCTGAATAAAAGTCCTTGTCACATATTAAGAGGTCATACAATAAAAGTACTGCAATGATTATCTGTCCCCAACAGGAGCACACAACAATAGTTACGCTGTTGAAGAGTGCAGTCACAAAGATTTCATTCTTGAAGTTACTTGAAACTACACTCCAGAAGAAGAACCACCGCCACATAAGAGAAAAGCAGGCAGCCTCGGACGGCTCAGCAGGAGTCTTGCTAACTCAGTCTGAGCACACACCTCCCCGTAAAAACTGCCTCTCCTCCACACAAGACACAACCTTCCCCATGCAGGCGCAGTTCCACCAGAATTCTCCTCTGGCGCCGGTGGTTCACCTTCCATGTCGGAAGCTCTCATCTCTAACTTCCAGTGACTAAATGGTCAAGGTATACTCTGGGGTGAGCAGTCCTCCGTCAGCAACACTGCCAGTGTGCGAGGTCAGGAGCGAGGCCCACGTGCTGCTCTCCCTGAGCCCACAGCACACGGCCCACCTCGCCACCCTGACAGTGGCGCCGCCCCACGGTGGGCGCAGTGTCCTCGCACGAGCCCCGTCGGTCAGACTGCCTCTGACTCTGCCTCTTCCACAGTCACCATGTTTTGATGAGAACGTGTCAACCTAGGACTGAGTCATTTCCTTCAAAGAAAACAAGAGTATCTGAAGGTGACAACGACGGGACCCTCTATGAGAGATATTTGTTTTATGTTAGGTCCTCAAATTAGATAACTCCCCCCTTTAAGAAGAAGACATAGAGAATCATAAATGACCCCAACAGGGGAAAGGAAAAGACTGGATTGTGGTCAACACACAGAGATGGTGTCAAGTTTCTGGTATTAAGTAATATGCTCCCAATTTTGAAATAAAATGAAGATTGATATTTTCAATACCATAGTTCACCCATTGGCAAATACTTTCCCTACCAAAAATTCCCACTCATCTCAAGCTCCGTGACTCCCCAGATATCTCCACCAGCAGCACGAACGCGATGCGCTACCCAATCGTAGGCTGGCAAAACTACAAAAGGAAATAAAACCGCCCAGACCACGGCAACCAGGGCAGAGCTTGACGACAGCAGTGCCCCCAGCCAGGCGCACACGTTTTTAAATAGTGTTCATTTCTAAAACGTTGTAATTCACCTCACTTCTTTTGGCCCACGGAGCATCTCAAAATTAGCCATTAATATTTTAAAAGGAAAATATATGCCTGGAAAACTGCATCTGAAAAATCAGAGTGTTTGGGCCACCGTGGCCGCAAGCCAGAGACAGAAAAGGGCGGTATGGACCTGGACATGGGGGGCAGTGTCTGCGAGTCTACGTGTCCATCCTAATCTTCCGTTTCCACTGCCGTGGCTTTCATTCCCGGGCTCCAGCTTCGCATTCCAGCCTGACGCGCTACAACTGAAATTCAGATGCATCAACGTCGTGCAGGAGGAAAGCCATGTTTCTGTCTTATTTAATTTGAGTGCAGCAGGTTTTATAAAACATATTGAGAAAAATTCATATGTCTGAATTAATATGGTATGGTTGCATTTG